>JAWPHD010002781.1:0-241268 GCA_037043455.1 Cyrtodaria siliqua | reverse complement strand
TACGCGCCTGTAGATCTTGCGTGGGGCAGTCAAGTCAAAAATACAGTCGAGTCAAACAACTCGTTTTTGCGTGTACTTTTCATAAAGAAATAACATTATTTTCGTGACATGCAGCAAAATGTATGTAATCTGTGAGCTCAAACAACCTAATTCAAGTATCTCCTCGTATTTTATTTAAAAAAAACACACGATTTTTGTCATTTAAACGTATTCTAAAAATGACATCTCTTAGTTATCGCCCCTCGCTTTGAAATTTTACTTGGGCGGATGTGCATTTCTCACGCAGTAAAGCTTCTAAAAAAAGGTCGGTACAGCAGAAAATCACGAAACTTAAAGCGGAACTGAAATTTCATCATCGAAAATTGTCATTATCTTCCGAATTATGTGTTTTAAAAAATCCAAAATGGCGGGAATTTAAAAAAATAATTGACGTTGCCGAATGATGGCGTACTACTTTTCGTTTGCCATGCGTTACCAAATATTTAATAGATGTAGGAAAATATCAAGGCTGCGCCTCTACTGATTGGAGCACTCTGGCATAGACCTAAAACATGTATAGATCAGAAATTTAATATGAAATGCATGAACAAATACATTTTAAATATATGTATTGAAATAATGGAATTATTTCATTTCATGTGTACCCGGTCGCGTCTGTAAATGTGTATGCATTTTGCCGTCTTTGAGTCGGTGGTTCATGTAAGTTAATGTTCGGGGAAAAAAAGTACTTGTCTCCGATTTTATTGAAGTTTTCTATACAACTGTTTTTATTCTCGCTTTTAAAATGACAAAATAAATCGATTTTGATTTAAAATCGTATTGTCGGTAATTTAAATCTTAAAACAACCTAAATTCATCCCTTTCAAAAAACACTTTTAGCTATTAACGGGAATTACATGAAATGCAAATCAAAACCATATCCGAATGGGCAGTTATGGCAGTATCTTTAGAAAGTATATGACAATACGTATGGCGCGATAGCTAGAGCGGACCACCTTTATATTCCTATACTGAACACTACTGACGACAATTATGGACAGTATTTTGCTTTGAATGTCCTTGTAACGAGAAATCGACAGTATAAGTGTGGTGTTCTGTGTATCAGCATGTTCTACAAGCCGTCATATCCTTTTAGTTCTATAAATAAGCAGTAAATTAAATATTAGATCATCTCCCGGGAATTTATATTAGACATCTATAATCATATTGATACTGAATAATCTCAAAGTGATAGTGATTATAAGTATGTCGAACAAGATTTTTTATTTTCAAGTAGGCAGATTGAGAAAAGTATTTTTTCTTATATATAAAGGTTGGTTGCCTTGACCTACGGCTGACCTTGGTTGTAACTGAAGATCATCAATTGCTTATTTCTTCCATATATTCCACTCTCTCTTAATTGTGTTGTTGATATAGTTAAACACTCAACAAATAATTGAGCTGCAATTCAGCATCAAGGAGTTTGCGTTATTGTTTTAACAGCATGCTTTATCACCGAGCTGTTATTAAATCCTTTATTTCGCATGGAAGCTATGTCTTTATTTCTTACTCCATTATCCTTTAAACATTATTAGTAATAAAGGCCATCGATCTTAACACATGTAACACATACAGTACAAATGGAATGATTTGATTTCACATTTTCAAAAGCAATTGATATTATAAATGTAAAGCAGATGCTTTTGAATTATCAATATTATTTTGATTTCAAAGTTCAGTCACTATTAATTAATACAATTTCCAATTTTTATCAATTCATAATAAACTAACATGGCAAGAATCTTAATGACCGCTTCCTGTTGGCAGGACAAAAGTAAGTTCTTGAAATTTATTTAAACTAAGGTTATTGATAAAATATGTTCAATAAATACAATGTTATCAAACCGCTATATAAAGGGCATATCACTGCTTACAAAATGAGATTCCGTCTCCACGCGTGTTTTGCTAAAAAAGCACAAACGCCTTTCTCTAGGTATACCTGCATATTTATAACAAGCGGATGCGATGAAGTTCTGATTAAAACTAAAGCTGACCTAATTATTTTAATAATTAATACATGCTCTTAACCATCTCATTCCACGTTTGAATTTACTGATCCTTAAATATCAATTCATACTGCTTCAAAAATAACAAGTCATTTTGCATACACTTGTTTTCCCATACATAGCCAAAGCCGTTTGAATAAAAATTCCATTTAGGTTTCGTAACTCAGTTAACATATCCATGGTTATCTAATACAATCAACTTCTTATAACATATTTTTACATGTCTGTAACTTGGCATTTTTAGTATTTTGCACCAGTATTTTATGCATTTTATTAGCTAATATGTATATTGTGTGTCTTCCAAAGCCGCCCATTATTGCCGCATTACATGATTGTATTGATGCTGTCGTAAATCCTGTGCATACAGACATGAACCCTTTAATACAATCCATCCAATCAAACCCCCACAATTCTGCTCCATATATCAATCTAGGTTTATTTTTGTATCAAACAATTTAAATTATACATGATCAGGCAATATTTACATCGCTATTGCATTCGCTACGATGAATCTTATTTGACACGCTGCATTTAATTTTCCAATGAATACCATTACCTCCGGAATACCTCATGATATGCCCTTTAACGGTTTTCATTGGATGATGGGCGGAGCTTAACTTAATAAAATATTGCGCATGAGAGGTGTGTCTAAGATGTTGCCGATCGTAACGGCTGACATTTTACTCCATAAAAATCCCCCTATAATAAACTATTTTCTTGAAATAAATAGTACATCAGGCGTATATAGAGAAGAAATCAACGCCATTGTAAAGGTAAATATTTATGTAAATATAAGGAATGAAATGCGCTCTTTTGGTTTTCATTGGGGTATGAAAAACAGTTGGATGGTTCAAGTACGCGTAGAGTCCTTCGGACTCCACACACTTTAAACCACCTAAATATTTTTTATAACCCAATGAAAACCAAAAGAGCGCATTTCATTCCTTAATTGAACTATATAATGAAGATAACATTGAAATCAATTTTTTTAGCTTTGACTGCTAGTACAGCTGCAATTTGAAACATTGAAATAAATACTGATAAAGGTGACTCAACCAGGAGAATAAAGTAGCAGATTCGTTTTTCCACCTGTCAAACCCACTAGCAGCGATATTCTACTTGAAATACACATATTATGGGCTTGCTGGTCCCAAAGGACGACGACATGAGAAAAAAAATCCAACATAAACTAAAGGAAAATGAACTCGGGAATTTCTGCTATTTATTATCTCTAAAATATGTTGTTGTTAATGGAATGTTATATGGTTACAGTATACCTTTCCTGTCAAAAAGACAGTGTATAAAACACATAACACACGAAATGTTATCCCTACAAAGTTTAAATATTTTTATTGCACCTCGCACAAAATTCTAGGAATTTCATTGGATTAGAGCGTTCACATGGCGACCCTCTATTATTCTATATTCGGTCAGTAGATTTCATAGAGGGTCACTAAAACAATATGGACTATATTCCGATTTAAAGTTTGAATCATTTGCAAATAGTTCTTTAAGGCGTTACTAACAAACATAATAAGGAAATTTAATAATGTTTTTAAACTGTACCGGTCGTGACGTCAACGTCATGACGTCGAATTTTTAGAACGTCTCAATGGCGTTGACACTCCATTAACATGGGTTAGTTATCGGCGTTTGCCTTAAAAAAGGTGCTCGATGCAACAAATCAGTTATTGGGTTTGTTACTGACTCCCTACAGAAATATGTGGGGTCAGTCAGATGTATAGAGGGACTCGGCTATCGCCTCGCCCCCTATAAATCTCGAGTTGCGTTTCATTTTTCCTTTAGTATAGTTAAATTCGTTCATGAGTATTATGAATCTATTCCTTCCATCCGTTATCCGTTATCGTTGGTTGTTAGTTGTAGTAAAGACAGATCGCATAAGTTAAAATGATTCACACTTACCTCGGCAACAAGATGTAAACCCTTCCCGAAAGGTAACATTTTGTTTACGTCCTGATGCATGTTGTCTGCAAACATCTGCCCCTGGACAAGATATGTCCATTTGGGGAAGTGACTCCTACGGCGCCGAAGAAGAGTTCTGATCTTGCCCATTCGGTAAAAAAGTTAATAAAATTATTATCAGATGAAAAGTATCATAATTGAAATAGCATTGCCTAAACATGCCTAAGAAAGTATTAATTACAATATGAGTTTTTCAACTACTATATGGGTGCCTTTGCGTTAAAAGTCAAAACTATGATTACAAAACGAAAATGCCATGCTTTTATAGAAGCAAAGTTAACAATAAATTTAAGTATATATTACTCCACGAATCTATTGATAATTGAAATTCTAATTAATAAAAAAGCCATCGCAAAAATAGCACATGTGTTTTATTAACAGGCACAATACAAATCAGTATATTTTCTAACATTTTTTTCTTCTAATTTATGACTCCTAATCATATAATCGCACCTGAACAGCAACTCTTTAAACAAACATATAATTGTATTTCTTGGTACAGCTTTCGGAACGGTTATATTAGGAGGATTTTATAACGGATATGTTGACAATAAAACAGGTTTAAAACAGTTTTTACGGGCAAGAATGCGATAACCGTTTTACAATTTCCTATTAAATGTTATAGCTTTAAAACTGTTTAAGCCAAAATTAAAGTTTTATTTCATACACCAGCCAATCTCCTTTTCGCTTCTTGGAGAAGGAGTTGTATGGGGTATGAAAGTTAATACTCTGACCACGTAATGGTTTACACAGATGCATGAAAAGGAATGAAAAAGACAATAAAACATTTTTAAAGTATCACTATTAATGCAGCGATACACAATACTTGTCTGTATTTGGGAATTTTCGACCATTTCTACTTTTGCTGGGCAGATATTCGTTCGGTAAACTGCTTAAATATGATCTTAATATAAGTATCAATTATTTATTTATTTTTAATGTACAATTTGCCCTCGTTCCACGATGCGGTATACATTACAGGGATAACTGGTATTTCAAAGCGGGGTTAAATAAAGAAAGGATATTGATTGGTTTCCATTATAAGGTAATGGTTAATTAATATACATATTTTCAGCAGGCTTATATTGTCCAAGATTAATACCTGGTGAGCGGAACTTGAACTTCATCGATCTCAAGGGACGCAGGCCTACGGTTTCGATGTGTTTCAAACACCAGGTTTTGATCTCACCCAATGTAAATCCGCTGGAAATATATGATTTCTTATCAATTTGATATTTATGTATCATGATACACATCTTGTCTAGAGATTGCACATAATACTAACACATTCTCACAACTAACACTTCATGGCTATCTCTCAACATCAAACGAGAAGAATTACATTTTCATCTTATTTCAATGTGTTGTTGGAACGTAGCGTCGATTATAATAACGAATTCCACTGCATAGCTGTTACGAATCTTTCGTTTAAAATGGCGTCGCAACGGTATATGTTTTCTGGCGTTTAAAATAACGTGTTAACGGTTGGCGTACATGACGTCAGAATAATTTGAAGTATTGGAAGTATACAGGAATCCGCTAAATAACAATCACCATTGCATATTTTAACCAACTATGTTAGATTCCAAATTAGACAACTTGTATCATAATTTAATAAAGACTTCTGTGGTTGTCTTAAACAAACTTTAAACTAGTTTTGAATTATTGTATTAAACCGCATTAATAATAAGAGTGAAATTGAAATTAGACATGAATTTGGATTGAAGTAGTTCGAAGCACATGTACACTATTATGTAAAGTTGATTTGTCATGCTGCAGAGAAATATAAAAAGTATTTTCCAGGCGGGGCGCCTATACTTTAAATAGAGAATATTATGTCAGTGCCTTTTACTATCAAGTTTATTAGGCGAGGCTTAGAAAACGAAGCCGAGCCATTCTTTGTTTTCGTGCCGAGCCTAATAAACTTGATAGTAAAAGCACTGACATAATATTCTATTTATCATGTAGATTATCCATATTTTTTGTATGAATTACTATTATTACCTATTTCTCAGAATGTTACGCTTATCGAGGACGCCGCCATATTGTTGTTTTTTGTTCGTTTTATGACGTCAGGCAACGCTACGTGCATGACGTCAGATAACGTTACGTAAAATAAACGCCGAAGGATTCCGCATTGATTTGCTCTATTGGTCATTGACTAATAAAGCAAAAAAATTCGTTTTCGTGCCGAGCCTAATAAACTTGATAGTAAAAAGCACTGACATAATATTCTATTTATCATGTAGATTATCCATATTTTTTGTATGAATTACTATTATTACCTATTTCTCAGAATGTTACGCTTATCGAGGACGCCGCCATATTGTTGTTTTTTGTTTGTTTTATGACGTCAGGCAACGTTACGTGCATGACGTCAGATAACGTTACGTAAAATAAACGCCGAGGGATTCCGCATTGATTTGCTCTATTGGTCATTGACTAATAAAGCAAAATGTAATAGGTCACCCTTTTATTAGGCAGGAAAGTGCATATATGCATGATAAATGGTATTAACTCATTAAAATAAATCAATCATGGATGAAGCTCTTTGTAAGGCGCAGGTTTTGAACCAGGGACCACTACTCCACAGATATTTCCTGATAATTTGTAGCATATATAACTAGGTATTACACAATAACCGCACTTATTAACTAATAATTAAAATGTCGAGATATGTTTTATTGAAACTAAATCCTACTTTCAGGATTCTAGTTTCAATTTGGATTGTAAAAATATAGGTTTTCATCGCACATGATTAATGTACATATGATAGTTTCATCTAAATCAATTCAAATAGGATAAATGTGTATGTTTGTCACAAATAAATACACGCCTTGATTTCACATAAACTGAATAAACTTTTCGAACCTAGGTACTAAACAGCGGTATTTTAACAAAGATGTCGGCAACCAAAGAAAAATGTCAAAAAGAAGAACCGACACAATTATTATTTAATTAATTGAAATAACTGATGACAAACATTTTTCTGCAGCGTCCAGTTAGGTATATTTAATTACTGTGACAAAATTAATTTCCCTATTTACAACTTCGTTTTAACTAAATGTCATACAACTCGCCTTGAGAGAGTAGCTAATAAAACCGTGACATTTTAGAAGAACACGTGTTCAAACAAACCATATATGGCCCATTATACCTATGCATACATGCGTAATGTTTGATATTCGTATCCTTAAATGCTTGGGTTGCTATAATTCGCAGGTTAAATGACTGTAATAGAGGCCTTAACAATTGGGTAAAAGAAGTTTAATCCCTGTTAGATAATTATGATTTTTCATATGACTGTATGGGCTGATCAGATTTAAGTTTTATTTACAGTTTAAACAAAGAGTAATTAATGCGTTTAAACAGAACTGGTATAGTGATATTGCAAACAGAGGATCGCCTTTTTTATACAAAATGGTAAGCGGTCATTTGAGTTTGAAGATTACTTAAATGAGTTACCATGTAAATATAGAACGGTATTGGCCAGATTAAGACTTTGCTTGCATCGGCTACGTGTTAAATCTGGTCGCTATGCTCAAAATAGAATAGGCAATGCGATGCGTTTCTGTTCTTTGTGCAATTCAAGAATATTGAAGACGAATATCGTTTTGTTCTTATCTGTCCTGTTTACCATCATATTCGTAGAATAGATATCAGCTCATTCTGTTTCAATAACCCTAGTGTGTATAAACTTGTTATTTTATGCACTCGAGAAATCGAAATGTTATTAAAAGATTAGGAAATAACATTTACGAGTGTTTTGCTCTCCGTAAATCACTAATTGCAAAAATTATACCATTTAAAGTACTTTTAAATATTCACAGATTTACCGCATCATATGCTTTACAATATAACAAGTTCAACCTCCTTTTTCGGTTAAGCGTATACAATAAATTGAATATGTTATGACAGATTCTGCTATGATTAATCATTTCCATACAAAACACTGATTCTTAGTAGCAATGCACGAACAACATGCTACGTAGTATACATTCATAAATCCAATATATACAATAGCAACGAAATGTTGCTGTTGTCATGTAACACGTGTGTTTGCAGTTGTTCATATAATCTTTACATGTGACTATCACCTTTATCAGTATTTATTAACATTCACACTAGCGTTCGTTTAGTGCAGTGTGGCGGCTGTAAAAGGTCTCCCCGTGCTACGAATTAGTAGTGTTATTTTTACTGGTCCTTTGAGACCAACGAGCCCAATATAGGTGGCTTTGAAGTAGAATACCGCTTAAGCCGGTGCTAGGGGGCGTGAGAGATGTTGCTTCTTTCATTACTTCTCATGAAAAGACTCAATAAAACCGAGTTTTCTGCTTTATTCTCTTAATTGTGTTTGTTGCTCCCAAAGGATCATCTTTATCAGTATTTATTATTATTATTGTTGTTGTTTAATGATGTTTGATAGACTACCCTGTTAGTACTTTCTTTTTAAACTAAACTGATAAGTAGATTACACTTATTTCTGTACTGATATATAATACTTAAAATGTTGTCCTATACTTAACTTAATCCTTTAAGTTTCAACTAATATTATTGATACTTATAACATTTACGTATAAGGAAATATAAAAAGATTGGACAGGGAAAGTAGCATTCAAGGAGGACAGTCAACCACAAAACACAGAAACACACATGCAAACAGACAAACAAGAAGGCAAAAGTAATAATAAAAGTAAACGACATCACAAACACAAAAACCTCATGTTTACCACTAATACGGCTATTAACCGATGCTTAATTTTATTTATCTAGATCATTCAACGCGAGTCCCATTAAAGAGCTTTCTGCCACAAATCATAGTATACCTTGTGTTGCCGCACATACAGTACATGTGAATCCTTATCCAACAGTTTGCTAACTGGACTTATAGAGGACCTAACACGTGTGTCTGTTTCATATTGCATTGATTTAAGGACTATTATTCTACAATCTTTAAAAAAAATCCAAAATGGATGGGATATGGTCAGATACAATGTTGAACTAAATGCATACTTTATGCGTAATCAAGGTCAACCATATATAACATGGCAGTATTTCAACACTATTGATGTAAACATAATATCAAAAATAATTAGTGTATGGCAGAAATTGTGCCTTTTATACCCGAGTAGATTGACACAATTTTACTTAAGGTTATTTTGTTCTTTATATGAAATAAATTAATTTATATAATAATCTAAGTCTCCAGCGAGAACAGAAGGGACAGCATGTCTGAATGAAATAAGCCATTTTATCACAACATTCAAATTTTGAAAATCATTGTTGTATAAATGACACGTGCACGTGCCTTCACTACACACATGATTAATATGACACATATGCACTTATATTGTAAATTAAAACATGTGGTTTGGTGAAACATTCGGATGAACAGTTCCTTTCATCGACAGTATTGTTCGTTGTGTTTTTTAGTGATTCTTATTCTTTTCATTCAGCACATTTCTCCATAACTTGTTTCTGTTTGAAACACGCCTGGCATCTTCAGTATAGATCGCCGATGTATGCAAGACGTTTTTTTGTTTGTTTAAATTTATGTTCAGAAGTTATCGTAATTTCTTGTTTGATATCATTAAAACTGCAAGAGACTCATTATTTAATATGTTGCCCTTTAAAAGCACAAACTGAATACAACAGAACGGTAAGAAGGAACTAGTCACAGGTGTTCACATCGAGCCTAATAACGCGTTACTAGGTGTATATTTTAATCTATTTAAACATCCTCTTTTGATTTGAAGTAGTCATAAACTTACTTTATTTTTATTTGTATAGCAATATAAATAGCGCGATAATTACTAAAAACACTAATTAAACACTAATTAAACACTAATTAAACACAAATTCGAAATATTTAAGTTGTTCGGTTGTCTATTAAATTACTGTGATACTATTGTTCTGAAAATGAACCACATGCGACTTTTCACGAGGTTTAAATAAAACTTTCCACATTAGTCTCTTTTAAACACTTATCTGTTTTCTAATTAATGTTTGTTAAGAATTTATAAGTTGCATTCAAGGCTAATTTCAAAGGTGTGTACATGTTTTCAAACGCTTCATATAATTGCAACCCTTAATTTCACCTGCGGTAATTTCACACAATAACCCTAGTGGAAAAAAGTACACCACAGTATTTATTTATTTAATAATTCAATTAATCACAGGGAAGAACCTTGGTCCTGGAATATAACTACAGTTATGAGAAGTAGGGGTAATTTAAAACAGGGCTTCAACACGATCGATTCTTAACGTCTCACACCATTAACTTTCCATAGGGTCCCTTGTAATGTTCTTGTTCGCGGCATAGAGATAAACAAACTTTACAACATGTATGTATGCTTTAATTCTTCATTGATCCTATATCTGCAATTTAAAACACAATTAGTAAATATTTACAGGTTGATTTTTTTCATGTTTGTGAGACACCTTTAGGAATTTGACAAAAATACAACCCCATGGTAATTAGATCCATGGTGTTTAAAATTAAACAGAATTAGCTAGAAATCTTATATAAACATGATGTTTTCTGTGATCTCGTCCTGAAATGCTGTAGTTTTAGAACCTGGTAAGGTTAAATCAATGTAAGCTATGGAAAGTCCTCTTTTAGACCAGACTACACCAATCACCAACCAATAAGCGGGCAGTGAAAAGTTCCAGGGTAAATTCGGAGCTATTACACAGAATCCCTTAATTTTGATTGGTTGACAAGGTAAACAAACCACAAAATCTCTATAAAAAAAATGAAACCATCCGACCCAAACATCTTTTCCAAAACATACTCAGCGTTTGGTTTGTGTAAGTTTTTTTGATAAAACTAAGAAAGGTCTTTCAAAACAAGTAAGCAAAAATATAGATTCTTATATTAGAGAGTACAGAGATTAGAGCTATAATGTACGTCTATGGAAAATGTATTGGTGTTATTTGACATAAAGATGCACTTGATATTTTTTTAATATTGCCATTTCTGGCCCAATCAGCTTGACATTTTCTGTGATTTATCGAAACATAGAGTGAAGAAAGGAACAATAGAAGTAATGGCTTAAAGATCAAGCCTACCCCACATCTATGTTGCAATTTATCAATGACCAGTGATGTACTTCTATTGTCTATGCGTTTTCTTTGATGTTTTGGTCAAAATATAGCATTTAATGACCAGTTTTAAAATAAGTAGCAGCTTAAGCGTATATTTTGTTCCCAAAAAACTTTGTAATTTAAGAAAAGGCTTTATCCTTCATAACAAATGGATAATTTCATGCATGAATGATTTTGAAGTCAGAACCCCAAAGTATATTTCATTTTGTGTTCAGTACCCAGAAGACCGTGTCTGAAAACTTTATTTGATCAAAATATATTAAACGGTTCAATTATTATGACACTTTTTCTATTTCGGATAACGCATCTAAAAATCCTGGATTTATATAGGGTAAAAGGCGGTTGGGATGTAGTTTTGTTCACTGTCTTGTCTATTTGGGCGCTGAAGACAGGATAATAGGGAGGATTGTGCGCATATAAAATCGAATCAAGCTTACCAGTGGGCCTTATTGCCTACTGACCGTTCCAAGTCGGTAACCCTGTCTTCACAACCCTTTCTGTTGTTTTTTGTCTCTTTAATTGTAGTTTCAAGTCATTGTTTGCAGTACAGTGCGGACCTACGATGCCATTGCGTTCGGACGCTGTGGTTTCTATAGGACGCTATATATCATTTTGAATATGAATTTAACCAACTCGACTAAAGATCTTCGTAAAAGCTTTCGTCAGTCCATTTAGTCGATCTTAATGGTCAGTGAGATATGTTCGATAACATTTTGGAGAAATAACGCATATCCTTTAGACCAGACTACACCAATTACCAACCAATCAGCGGGCAGGGAAAAGTTTCAGGGTAAATTCGGAGCTATTACACAGAATCTCTTAATTTTGGTTCAGTTAAAAAGGTAAAAAAAACAAAAAAATTGCTAAAAAAATTAAAATTCAACTTTTGAAGAGTACTTATAAATGTTAATTCATACATTTATGCTATGAAATATATTTTGCATTTTCCTCCTGTATCTATGTTTCAAAACAAGTAAGCAAAAATATAGCTTCTAATATTACACGGTGTGGAACCAGATTTTTGTCACATGATATTTTGGATAGGGTTCACTTCAAAATAGACTGTTTTTCCCTGGACTCAGGTATGTTCTTTTATACTGGACCAAATTGCATGCAAAAAGTGCACATTCCCCGTATAAATCAGTTGAATACACGTATGAAGTCCGATTCTTCCAAACATTTCTCGTTGCGGAGTTTGTCCCGAGCAGCCACCGAATTTTTGTGGTAGGGTGCACATCTCTGCCGTAAATCGATATATGCATCTTCCCGATCATTTAGACTAGTTTTACTAGTCCGTGAGTATCATGGAACTATTCTAAGACCTCCATTCAAGCATGACAATACTTGATTTTTAACCAGAATATGCGGGAAACCCGGAAATGATAGGGCGCACACATCAAATAATAAACGATAGGGCGCACACTAGAAAAAACATGGATACAATTGTAATTGAAATTCCAGGATTGACAAGTTTAAACAATATTTATAATATATATGATCACCATTCAAGAAAATATACCGATAAGTTAAAATATAACTTTAGAACATGTATTGATTAGTGGAATTCCAAAACGGTAATATCCAGGTAAAGGTAAAATTTAAGTCGTGGTGTATTTTTTAATATATTTTCTTTTATTGTTTTTAAGGTCCACGATGGGAAAAGTCAGAAAATCAAATTTGTCATTAAAACGACCTAGGTGGCGAGATAAACAGAACATTGGAATGAAACGGAAATCGTCCCAATTAAAGGATACAGTTCAATATGTATTTTTGGCTCGACTGCTCGTGACATTAAAGTAAATGTGGAAGGAGTCAAGACAGTCGTCACGAGAAGAGACGGAAACTGAATGTATAGGATTTTGAGATATATTACATTTGTTGAAATTAAATGTTAAAAGTTACTGTGGTTGTGATCTCTGAGTCGACACAGATAAAACCGAAAGAGATTCCATTTAAAAAGAAAGTCAACCATAGTTGACACAATTAACACATAGCATAATTGTCTAAACTGCCGTTAGTAAAAAACGCTTTAATATTATTACAAGCCAAAAATGTACTTCTCTAGCGAATGTTTTTGAATAAGAGAAATTAGTTTGTCTTTGATAAGACGATGTGGTAAGTTGTATATAGTGTATCATAAGTGTTTATAGAAGAAACATGACGTTTATTGAAAATTTTATCAAAAACGTCTCCTGAATTTTTTATAGACCAAAACAAATTAACCCCAGAACTTTCATAAGTTTTATCACAATATCGTTTAACGTGATCTTTAACGGCACTAAGACAAGAAGTTAAAAGTTTTGAGACGTTTGTTGTAGTGCAGGCACTAGAATTCGAAATAAAGCGGGCCTTATATGGATTTTTATGTAAATTAGGAATCCAGTACATAGTAGGCAGTTTGTTTTGCTTTTCGTCTACCCCAGCCTTGAAAGTATTGCACCGAGTGATATGTGTGGAAACAACATCCTCCTCAGTAGAATGTACTGGAGTATACGAATTGGTTCTGCCGAGTTCCAGAGATAAAACATTGACGTAATGTAGGCGTCAAACAATAATTACATTATTAGCTGCTTTATCGGCAGGTACTAAAACAAATTTATGATGAAATTCCTGAATTCCCGATTTTAAATTACGAAAGGAAAACCTAGGTCTTGGAGGAAGTAAAGAGAGGTTAGCGTTATTAAGTTAATACGTGTATCTATAACTCTAAGAATTGACTTTTTCCAAGTAGAAAGCGCGTTTGGCTCCGCATGTTCTCTACGACACCATTATATACTAAAATCATCAATGGAGTGGGCGATCTGTGCACGACAGGCATTAAAATCAATAATTGAAGGTAATCTATGTTTAGGACCTTTCGAAAACAAATGCCGAATACGTTTATCAACAATATCAAAATTACCAATGATGACATGACCTGCTGGAACATAGCAAAATTTTGATGTGTTACATTCACATTCCTTAGGAGTGTTATTTACTATATCAACATGATCAAGGTCAGAAACAATTTTGTTGTAGTTGAAAATAATATTTATAATAGGCTTTTTGTACTGATAACAAATTACAGGACTTTCGGAATTTTGGAAATATTTTGGGATAAAATCAACTACATGAGCATCACGAAAAATACTAGGCATGTCAATAAAATCAATACCTTTGTTAATATATAGTAGTTTTAGAAAATGCCTGACGTGATCTGACTCCTTGTCAATTTGGGGTCGGAGAACATGTTGTGTGTAGCTTTGAACTATGGAAGCAGTGTTATACAAGGGATATGTACGAATGAAAACTTTGTCTGCTTCCTCGTCGATCAACTTCACTGAAGAAATGGACAAAGAGGTAAGCCGTGAAAGCATAGAGTGCTTTATGGACTGTTTAAAAATAGTATGTAAATCAGCGACAGAAAAAATTACACGCGTTTTACGTTTGATGTTACCATTACGCCTAAGACCGTGAGACCTTGATTTACGCTTTCGAATAGAAAATATAGAAAAAATATCAATATTAGGATATTTTGAAATATTTCCTTCATGATAAATATTGTCATTAAGGCCAAGCGGATATGGTGTCTGTAAGTTTCTCATCCACTGAGGTTCAGCAATATACACTCGGTGCCTTGCTTTAAGTGGATTGAATAAACAGCCACCGCACTTGAACTGAATGCCGTGCTTACTGCGTTTGTGCATACTAGGTGTTAATTGTGTAATCGTAATAACTGACATGCTGAACGGCGGAGGATTAATACTTGAGTTGACTATACGCATTACATATAAGTGGTTAAACAATTATAAATGATTAAACAGCTATAAATGATTAGATTGTATTGATATCACGATCGGTTGCTCAGAATCGATGTATTGCAAATGAAACGTAATAACACATACTTTACAGTACAGATACTGCTTTTATTTTGCTGATACGGCATGCATATAGCGATACAAATAACAACAAATTAACTTAAACATATGATACAATTAATGTAAATTCACAAAACAATTTTAACGTATTGACATATTATGAAAAGTTCATTCCGTTTATCAAACATGTAACTGTGCAAAGTACAATGAGTTAAATAATGTTTATTTATAATTAATTGCATGTAATAAACAATTATTACATTTATTACAACAATGTTTCGTAGTTTCACATACATAATATTATTTTTGATGAATTTACACACTTCAAATATGAGATATGAAATCAGATAAATCTCAGATAAATACATTCCGTCGCATGCGGAGAATTGCAAACAAAGAGGAAAAAACATACAAAAATACAGCTACAAAGGGATATTTACATTTGTCCAGAGAAGCACGAACATATATGTATTTAAAACAACAAAAACGACAACATAAGGAACAACATAATATTATCAATTAAAGATAACTTAAAAGGTTACGATGAATTTCATGATGATCTGCGCTCCCCGTAAATGAATTATAAACTGAGAAAATAAACGATAAACTGAGACTATACTTTGCTAGTACTTGACATATTATACTCTAGAAATTATTTTTATCATAATCAAGAATCAATGTCAGTATGTCATGTTTTCATTCTGATGATCACTGAATTCACGCGCCAAGTGAACATGTATAATGTACTAAGATCTTGACCCGGAACAAAATGATTGATGTATTATAACTGATTGGTGTACCAAATAATTGCTATACAACAAACAAGTGCCAACTGACCACCCGCTTAGTCGCCATAAGTATTTAGTCATCATTTTCATAAAATGTGTATGTTGAACGTCAAACCGAGACTGCAATATTTTGAATGTGTCGTGTTCGGCCGTTTCCATAGGTCCATTACTATAGTCTTTTGTAACTTAATGTTACGGCTTTTGCTAAAAGATGCAGCAATTAAAACCACAATTAAATGAACCTGTCCTTCATACCTTCAATTGCAGTTGTATAGTTGCAGAAATAATTTGATTAAAAAGTGTATTATTGGTCTAAGATATACATAAAATATAAAGCACATCCGTCTTATTATTTTGACATTTGCATGTGTTTCTTTTACTGATTTATAATGATATTGATGCACATTTGAATGTGTTTCTTTTACTGATTCATAATGATACTGATGCACAGTTGCATGTGTATCTTTTACTGATTTATAATGATATTGATGCACATTTGCATGTGTTTCTTTTACTGATTTATAATGATATTGATGCACAGTTGCATGTGTTTCTTTTACTGATTTATAATGATACTGATGCACATTTGCATGCGTTTCTTTTACTGATTTATAATGATAGTGATGCACATTTGCATGTGTTTCTTTTACTGATTTATAATGATAGTGATGCACATTTGCATGTGTTTATTTTACTGATTTATAATGATAGTGATGCACATTTGCATGCGTTTCTTTTACTGATTTATAATGATATTGATGCACATTTGCATGTGTTTCTTTTACTGATTTATAATGATAGTGATGCACATTTGCATGCGTTTCTTTTACTGATTTATAATGATATTGATGCACATTTGCATGTGTTTCTTTTACTGATTCATAATGATACTGATGCACATTTGCATGTGTTTCTTTTACTGATTTATAATGATATTGATGCACAGTTGCATGCGTTTCCTTTACAGATTTATAATGATATTGATGCATTTGCATGTGTTTCCTTTACTGATTTATAATGATACTGATGCACATTTGCATGTGTTTCTTTTACTGATTTATAATGATATTGATGCACATTTGCATGTGTTTCTTTTACTGATTTATAATAATATTGATGCACATTTGCATGTGTTTCTTTTACTGATTCATAATGATACTGATGCACATTTGCATGTGTTTCTTTTACTGATTTATAATGATATTGATGCACAGTTGCATGCGTTTCTTTTACAGATTTATAATGATATTGATGCACATTTGCATGTGTTTCCTTTACTGGTTTATAATGATACTGATGCACATTTGCATGTGTTTCTTTTACTGATTCATAATGATACTGATGCACATTTGCATGTGTTTCTTTTACTGATTCATAATGATACTGATGCACATTTGCATGTGTTTCTTTTACTGATTTATAATGATACTGATGCACATTTGCATGTGTTTCTTTTACTGATTCATAATGATACTGATACACAGTTTTAGAGTATTTTCATGTTTTAATAACATCGCATGTCGTTTACTATGAAACTGGGATATTGGCATTGCAAAATCAAAGTGGAATTGTTCAGTTCCTTACTGGGTTCGAATCGGGATCCGGAAACTAGGATCCAGTTCCCGGTTCCCGATTCGGTGCGAATAAGGAACTGGTTTCTGCACGTATTCAAGCCTGCTGAAATTATGTGGAAATCGTAAAGTATCATAGTAATTGATATTTCGGAGACATAACTCTGAAAATGACATCCTACTTTTTCATTTTGCCGATTTTATAACATCCCATGTCGTTTTCATGAACTCGAGAACTAGGAACCAGTTCCTAGTTCCAAATTCGATTCGAATAAGAAGCCGGGAACTGGGAACTGGGAACAGGGAACCAACTTTATGCTCATTGTTCCGAAAGGTTGGATTACCGGGCCTTATTGCGACCTTGTAAAGCGTGCCAATAAATTATGTTCCGTTTGGGGTGACAACTCATATAGTGCCCTGTTCCACTGGATGGTTCCATAAATCTTGCGTAGACCACTTAAATTGTCCTTCGTGGAATTGTTCAAACGGCATATACACAATAACGATTTAACAATAAACGTCCAGATGGGACCCTATGCAATACACACATTTAACACATACAATTATCTTTACTCAGCCATTCAACTCTTTTCATTTATAAACACATATTATTCATTTTTAAATTCAGATAAACTACATAACATAGGCTTTAAATATATTTAAACACAAATAATAAGTACTTCATAAACATATTTTGGGGGCCAGGTGTTCCGACCCGCTTTAAAGAAAACACAGTTCAGCATGTCTATATACAGCTAATAACTTTGCCACAATTTACACCATGTTAATTTTTCCTCACTGTTTTGGAAAGTAGTTATCTTCAGCTAAATAAATTTATCAAGATATTACAGATCAAGGCTGTATTATATAATTCCGAGCCATGTGTTTTCCGCGATCAAAATAGATCAAATGTGTGATTCTGATGGATGTGTTGCATTCATTTAATCTCTTACTTCGCGTTCTATTTAAATAACTTTAAATATCTTTACTGTTTTAAAAGGTACACGGTCGGCGGTTTCTAATGATATATGGGTATTTCACCTATTGGCGAAAGGTGAACAAGTAAATAGATATCGCTTATTACGCTGACATTCATTACCAATAGGTTACATATCTCGGATAATAAGTAATAGATAGAGTCTGGTCTCAGCGAGTTGGCTTACTTAAATACCGAGATGGGCGTAGCCAATCGAGGTGTTTAAATAACCAACGAGCTGAGACCAGACTCTATCTTTTTTGTAGCATGGTGTATTTAGTAACACTGTGACGTCATAGTGACCGTACTCTAATTTCCAATATCCGGTGGTTGTAGAACGGCATAGCCACGCCCATTTAGTTACCCTAAATTAAACGATTTAACGCTCTGCGTTCATCAAAGGAAATGTCACCGACCATGCTACAACTTGGGTATAAACTAGCAAGGTGTGAACCCCGATCTCCCCATGACTGTAGTAGTGTGCCTTATCTGATCTGAAAAGAACAAAAGACCTACGTAGGAGATAAACACTCCAACATATGAGAAAACGTGCTAATTGAGTATCTAAACAAAATTAAAAATTATTAAGCGAAAAAGAAAAGAAGCGTAGGGCCTTTTTTACATTCACCTTGAAGATGCAGATCCGACTTTGGGTTCAGCACGTTGTCTTGATGAGATGAGTATATGTGTGATGAGATGAGTATATGTGCCAGTTTAATTCAAAATATATCCCTGTATGCGAGAGTTGTCGAGCGCATACGAAATGGACTGCATTATATGTAAATACAAAGGTATATAACCATTATGACTAGAACGTGAATATTCTTAGACGGGAGTTGGATTCTACACATCGCATTGGTGAAATACTTAGAGTAGTTGTGTAAATATGCTTGAAAATTGCTTCTTGCACGGGAGAGTTATGGAGGAGCAGACACGAACTTGAATGTTTTACTTAAGCATATTATCTTTATGACCCTGAGCTTGAAGATACAGATCCATGTTTTAAGTACTGCGAGTGATCTTGATGAGATGAGTATTTGTGCCAATCAATTTTTGAAAATCCATCTATGCATTTAACAGTTTTGGAAATATATTTGATCTGTATGACCTTATTGTTCAGATACAGGCAAGGGCTATACGTGATGCAGCTCTTCTTGGTGAGATAAGTATGTGTGCCTATTTATTACAAAATCTCTCCATGCACGAACATTGTAACAATTGGAGATATTTTACGAACTAAAAGAAAAATGACAAACAATTGTGTTTTCGTGTTTGGTGTGGGGTTTAACTTCAAACCCTTCTTAATTACTATCGAGACACGTGATCTACCTGTCGAGCTAATCGTCCAATACATTTAAATTATTCAAGCAGGATAACGCCAGGACTCGGCTAGAGTTGCCCGGTATGTAGATGTGTGACTTTTGTTTTCTACCCGTGTGACTTTATTTGCACAACGTGCATCACTTTTAGAAACTTTGTTGCAATCAGTGTTTGCAATTGTTAATTAATATCTTTCAATTTTAAAATATTCTCTTATTGTAATAACTTACTTTAGTAATATAATTTAACACCCTTATAATATAGTAGTGTATTTCTATTGACAGTCAATATACACTGAAATTGGATACCTGCTATTTTTTCCGGTGGATTATCTATGAAACACACTCGTGCTGTAAATCCGCTGAAACCCGAGAATGAGGCGTCAGTTTTGAACCGTATCATCATCAAATTGCTCTTAGAACTGAACACAGGTGTATCGCCGTCGTAGCAAACACTGTAAATAATGTAATTCTATCTTAATATTTATGTAAAGGACGTCATTATATTTATTTAGATATTAATTATAAAACTGGTTCTGTAATCAGACATTAACGTATTAAGACATGTCATATAAACGTATTAGTAAACTTCAACGTTATGACATTAAAGTCATTTGCATTCTTATATGATTATTACAACTGCGTAAAGTTGAAACTCTACAAAGCGGGAGGTCACTCAAGGACTCTGAATAACCTAAGACGATATGTCGATGAGCCGAAGATCATGATTTCAATTAAATGTGTCCAAGTAGAGACATAAGGTCAGTTCCCGTGTTCAGAGGATATCAGTTTTTTCCGATGGGTTACTTCGTCAATATTTGTTAAATAATACCTATCCTGCAGTTGTCATACAAATGATTCATTATATTTGGAAGGTATATTTTGTTGTATTTATGAGACGAGAGACTAATTTGGCAACACTGTTAAAGGCAAGTAACTCTTGAATACATAACCAATCTGTAATTACAGTGTTGTCATTTTTACATTCGTATAACTTTAGTAAAGTTCGTAGAGATATTTCGAATTGTTTAATCCGAATTACATCCCTTGATGAAAATGAAACTCTTTAACTATCATACAAAAATCAATAGCCTTGACAGTCACAAAGAAGGTACTCAATGAATTAGCAGAAGCCAGAGCAACACGAGCATAAACCATTGAGGGCACGACAAGGCAAGATTGCAGACAAACATCAAACATCACGGTCCTTTTGGGATTTAAGTAGACGTCATCATAGGGTCAACAGCCTGTCCGGTCATCGAACAATTAAAGAGAAAAGCATAGAGGCGAACTGTGGGTCCACCACCAAGCATACAGTGCGTTGCAAAATGATGGGGTCATAACCTCTTTTGAAAACAGTTTAACAAGTTTAACAAAGATAGTATGAAAGTAATCATGACCAAGAATCTTACGAAGCTGGTAAATCACACAACACTAGAAGTCAGGTTGTGATAGACGTTGTCGCAGAAGAGTTCTCAAATTACTTTTATATTTGGAAAGAAGATCATGGTAACGATAATACAATTGTGCAAGGACTTTACGAAGTTTATGGTAACGGTAGCCCTGATGGTGTCATCAGAGGCTTCGATAACATCTGCCTGTGTATCTGATGAGTCAACATGAAATCTCTTTCATAGAAGTTTAGAAACAAATCTGCGACAAGGGGTGCACAGTTCGTACCCATAGGGATACCAACAATTTGTCAATACACGGTAGTTCCATAACTGACGAAAATATTATCTTATAGAAAAATAAGTGATTCACAAACTTCATGGCAAGTCCACATAATGTAATTGTCCAAACTGCCGTTAGTAAAAATGCTTTAATATTGTTACAGGCCTAAAATGTAGTATTTTCTTTAGCAAATAGCACAAGTTTTTTTAATGAGAGCATTAAGCTTGTCTTTGATAAGGTGATGCGGTAAGGTTGTATATAATGTAGAAAAATCAGAAGTACTTATAGATGAACTTAACGTTTATTGCAAATTTTATAAACGAACGTCGACTGAACTTTTAATAGTTCAAAATATATTAATCCCAGAGTTTTCATAAGCTTCAGCACAATATTGTTTAACGTGATCTTTAACGGCAGTAAGACGTACACGATGTTAAAAGTTTGGAGATATTTGTAGTGGTGCAATAACTAGAAACGGAAATAAAACAGGCTTTATATGGTTGTTTGTGTAATTTGGGAATCTAGTACATCGTTGGAAGTCTGTTTTCCTTTTCGTCTATTCCAGACTTGAAAATCTTGCACTTAGTGATATGCGTCGAAACAACATTATCTTCAGTAGATTGCACTGGAGTATACGAATTAGTACTCCCGAGTTATTCCTGAGATATAACATTGACGTAATGGAGGCGTCAAACAATAAGCATATTATTATGAAATTCCTGGATTTCCGATATTAAATTAAGAAATGAAAACCTAGGTCCATATGTACATGTGTTTAGTAGTTCATAATCCATTACCATTATGGGTAATAATGTGCCAAGGTAAATCACTAGTTAAAGTATTATTTGTATATATGTTAGGCAACTATGGATCAGTATTATGCAAGCAGAAACACTGCCAAGTTTTTTTTTTCTTTTTCTAGTTGATCAGCGTCACTCTGTTAATTAATTCACATTTTAAAAACGCTCACTATTGCATACATTATTCCATTAAGAAATGGGAAAGCTTATATTACAGGATATTATAACGGATATTTCGACAGTAAAACACGCTTACCTTTTGTTTTACTTAAAACATGCGACACTCTGTTAAATGTTTTAATTTTTCAATATTCAAAACTTTTTAAGCCGAAATTAAGGTTTTATTTCATACCCCAGCCAACCCCGTTTTCGCTTAGGAGAGGGAAATGGATGGGGTATGAAAGTTAATAATCGGACCACGTAATGCATTTGTGCGTATTGTGTAGTGATAAGAACTGCGATTTTTGAAACAGTACAGTATATTGTATTGACCAGTTTATACTTTAGTTTTTCAGTACTACAGTAGGAACGCCAGCCCTATGGCGTAGGAATATTTATCAAACAAGGTCACGTGATAAAATCGATAACAAAATGACATTATTGGGAAAATGTTCACTGGTCAGATTTATATTCCTCTTATCTATAAACTGTGATTATGACAAAACACAATCACAGATCGTTGTTTAAGTAATAATATTCACAAACTACATTGGTCGAACATAATTGGTAAACACTTCGTGTAATTACCATTAATAGTTAAAGGTATTTTTCAAAGGGATGAATTTAGGTTGTTTTAAGGTTAAAATTGCCAACAATGCGCTTTTAAATCAAAATCGATTTATTTCGTCATTTTAGAAGCGAGAATAAAAACAAATGCATGTACGCATAGATAAATCTTTCCTCTGTCCATATGCAAAATTTAAATGAAATCGGAGACAAGTACTTTTTTTTCCCCAAAATTAACTAACATGACCCACGGACTCAAAGACGGCATACCGCATATACACTTACAGACGCGACCGGGTACACAAGAAATGAAATAATTCCATTATTTCAATACATATATTTCAAATGTATGCATCCATGCATTCCAGATTAAATTTCTGATCTATACATGCTTTTGGTTTATGCCGGAGTGCTCAGAATAGGTTTTAACAAACCAAATTGCAACGGTACGTCGGGAAAGGTAATGAGGATGGTGAAAATATATGTTGCAGTGCTAATTTTCTGAATCCGAAAAAATTGCAAAAAAATGAAGTTTTAACAGCGAGAATGATTTTTTTTCATGAAAGTGTTCATTGACATGTCGACTATTAAAAACCAAAATTTAAAGTCAATCAGAAAAAAGTACTTTTTTTTCCCCAAAATTAACAAAGTACACCGTGTTCGCTAAAATATGAACAATCGCCTTTCGATGTTAATTTACACGCGGGATATAAAACCATGAAATTGTGAAATCCTTTTTAAGAGATATATTGATTTCAACATTGTTCTGTATTTAATAAATTATTAGAGTAGAATGTTCACAGTTTTTCTCAAGGACACCATTACGGTAGTATCCCTGCAACCCCGCCCCTCATCCCACCCCACCAGTAGTTGTTATATTATTGATGTAGTATGTTCACAGTATTTATGAGAGCAACATTACGGTAGTATCCCTCCAACCCCGTCGGCTTCCCCCTCCAACCCGTACACACAATACGTTGTGTATTGCTGAGAATGCGCCTTTTATTCAAATCGATTTATTTCGTCATTTTAGAAGCGAGAATATAAACAAAATCATATTAATACATCTCTCCTCTGTATATATGTAGAATTTCAATAAACGGAGACAAGGACTAATTAAGTAACAGGACCGTCCGACCCAAAGACGGCAACATTCATATTCATTATGGAAAGACGACCGGCTACAGAAACAATTAAATAATTTCGTTATGTAAACATATATATTTAAAACGTATGTGTCCATGTATTTTACACTAAATGTTTGATCTATACATGCTTTGGGTTTATGTCAGAGTGGCCAACTTATTTTAACAAACAATGTTGCAACGGTATAACGGAAAATGAAATCATGATGGCGGCAACATGAGTTAATTTTCGAAATCAGAAAAAGCGATAAACTAATATTAGTTTAACAGGCAGAAAGAAGTATATTCTTTTAACTGTTCGTTTAAAACTGAGGGGGCGAGTCGAGTTTTAAAGAAAGCAAGATTGGCATGTGTCCCTTTAACCAAGTAAATAAATGACTGACGAGTAATGCTACTGTCAGTAACAAACATGATTTTGTGTAGACTCGAAGATTTCATAACATTAACATGTGGACATGACATTGTGTCAATGGAGCACTTGCCAGATTTGTGGTGTTGTGAAACACTGTACGCGTGAATCCAAAAAGTGCGGGTCGTTTATATTTATAGGGCATATATAGTTATATATATATATTTATATATATTATTATTTTATATTTATATGGTCCCAGAACGCAGTCATACTCACTACTATATTGAAAGTAAATACTGAATATACATGTGCGGTGCGTTACGATCTGTAATATTTGAAAACAGACATATTAAACATTTCCCTGAACATATATAACGATGATAAATACTATATTCATTGAATTATTTTTTCCTGAAAAAAAAATACATGTTTGTTTTCAGCAGTTGAAATCTACTATATTCTGCGAATATTGCTACTACGTCTGTACTATATTCTGCGAATATTGCTACTACGTCTGTTTTCATCAAATAGCATGTTTTGTTTGTTTTAATATATATATTTTTTAATTTATGAATTAAAAAAAAAATGGATGATCGGAATATGTCTTACACGCTGTTGAATCCTGTTATTTAACAACAAGTGGTTTGGTTCACATGCGACAGTATCGGTGAACAAAACCACTTGTTTTACCGGATTCAACATTGTGCAAGAAAATATTCATATATTATACCATTAATATTATAACATGTTTGTTGTAACATATGCTTATCCTTGGATAGTGGATGTCTGCAGGGAACTTGACCTTTTACCTAAAAATCAAACGATCATCCTCTTTCCACTGTCCACCAATGAAGTTTCATGAAATTTGGTAAGAGGAAAAACTGTGTGGGCAATACTTTTCATTTTCCGTTCATGGTAACGGACCTTTCAACTACTGACTTCAAAATAAACAGGGATTATCATTTCACCAAAGGCAGTCAAAGTATGAAGTTTTATGAAATTAGCTTCAGAGAAAGTAATAAAGAGTTTGATTGCGGACAAGATTTTTCATGATCAAGTCACTGTGACGTTGACCTCAGATTTACTGACCTCAATATTAATAGGGATCATACTCTTACCAAAGGCAGTCAACCCATGACGTTTGAATATAGTTCATGATCGTTTCAGGGTGATATTGACCTTTGACCTATTAACCTCACAATCATCAAACGGCGTAGTAGTCTTATCACAGGCAGTCAACCCATGACGTTTCAAGAGACTTCCTTCAGGAAAAGAGAAGCTACAGTGCGGACAATGTGTTTCATTATCCGGTCAGTGACCTTGACCGTTGACCCACTTAAAATCAAAAGGATCACCCTCTCGCCACAGGCAATCCATCCATAAAGTTTCATGAGATTTGCTTTAGGGAAAGTGGACTTAAGTTTACAACATTTTACATTATCATGTCGCGGGCGGTGACAATGAGCTTTGACCTTATGACCTCAAAATCAAAAGGCATCATTCTCCCACCAAATGCACTCAAACCATGAATTTTGCTTCTTGGGAAGTGGACAGTGCAGACAAGGTTTTTCTAATCATTACTGGGTCACGGAGCCCTTGACCTTTAATATTTGATATGCACATACTGATGCTTCGTACAAAGTTTTGTCAAAATCCAACAAGTAGCGCAGACAAGATTTGTGACGGACGAAAGGAAAGGCCAAATATAATCTGTCTCACCTACCACTTTGTGGTGGAAGACATAATTATAAAGACAATATGTTAGTTCATATGTATACTTTATTAAGCAAATAATTGAGCGAACATAAACTTCAGCATTGACTCTGGCCAGTGGTGTACATGGAGTCTTCTTACACATGACGTGCAGACTGAAAGAAAAGAAAGACATAGAATAAAAAGTTAATATAAGTCGAGCAGAGTATTCAATTTGAATCAGGTGTTGCGACGGGAGCTAGGGCATGTTTAGGGGAATGGGACAGTTTACAATTTAATTATTTTTTAACGCCTCATCAACACGTTGTTTAGGTTATTCCGAGCCGCCCCAAAGAGAGGAGGAAAGATACACAGGCATCCAGGAACCCTGCCCTACGCTTACTACCGATTAGATACCTATGGTTCTTTAACGTGCTTGGAGGACAGACTCCGATACACAGGACCATCCGGTTTACGTTCCCATCAGACGAACGGGGCTAGCAGGACACATCGAAGTAACCCAGTGACCAGTAAGAATTGAATCCGTGTTCACTGGATTCAAAGCCGATATGATATAAACGTCCCTTGACCAAAACTGAGTAAATGGCACATCAAGTAAAGGGTCAATACATATTATATTGTGTATCATATGAGTATATGATTGAACTGACATGATTATAGAACAATTTTAATGTATTTTTCACCCAACAGATGAGCAAGAATCTATTATAAGGAAAGTTAAATCTGACAGAGGGTGCAATGCTCTATAAGCCATTTTTACTAGAAGGGGAATAAAAATAAAAGTCTTGCCAAAAATCTAAAATTGTTAAATTTTACAAGTTTTGTTCATAGGATTTTTTACTTTAATGACTTAGTAAGGTCATTTTACATGGGGAGAAAACATTAATATACAACTATTTATTTTCTCTCTCAAAACCTGGTGATGCCGCTAGCTTTAGAAATAAAACATGATTAAATAGGGCAGTTGAGAAGACACTTTTGTAGATGTGTGGTCTGTTCTGATGTGAAAATGTGTAAAACAGACACAAGATTGGAAATTTGCTCTGTGTCCCTTTAATAAATTGGGGACCCATTACATAGACCATAATCATATTGTAATTAGTTGATGTTAAAGGGACACACGGCAATCTTAAAGTATTTATCAAGCTTTAACATTAGCATCTCCATTTGTTAACCTGGTAACATTTTAAATTTAAACCTACTTGCATTAAAAGTTAAATAAAAGTGTTTCATTTTGTCTTCGTTATTCTATCAAATACTTAAATATATTATACTATTATCAACAGTAAGTAATGTGTAAAACAATTTCTTCTGAAAATAAATAATATTAATGATGCACAAATGCAAACTATGCAGAAAAATTAACCGAACTCCAGAAGTTTTAAACAAATAAAGACTGCCTAGTGTCCCTTTAACACAACTTGTTTTCGCACGTATCCAGTACATGTAGTTTACACGAGCTCATATGACAATCACGCTGCATTATCACTGAAAACATTTTTTACTCTTAACTTTCAACAGCACCGTGCAAGCATAACACAAGCTCCACTTAAAGAACTACACAAGTGCAAACATTTTTTAAAATGGCTCTCACCTCCATATGATCCAATGGCATTTAATACGGCTTGACATTCTGAAGTCGTCAGTATCAATTCACTTAGAGCTGCTCAAGGGCACGATTCACATTTGAGGCCTCTCTGAAAACAACATCAGTCCAATGTCAATGATCAAACAGACATAGTTTATCCTTTGTTATACATAATGTAACATATTTAAAAAAGAAAAGATAAAAGAAGAACTAAATTGAATAAAGCATGAATACTACTTGTGCTCAATAACACCGTTAATGTAATAAAAACATCTCTCATCATTCATTATACATGTAAAATATAATGTAGCATAACTGGAGATCCATTAAAAACATTGTTCCACTTTCACAGCATAATTCCAGCCCATGGAATAGTCATTTCTTTCGAGACACATTGGAGGCAAGCATAGTAGCTCCACCTCCTGAAAGGATTTTAAGTGAAGTGTACTGTCTCGAAATTGCGTTGTTTATTTCACAACAGAAAGTATGTAGTAAATGTAAATAAATGTAAATTCAAAATCACTTCCTTGCCTCAAAACTTTACTGTACATAAATATGAATCTGACCGATTTCAGTCAAATATCTATGGCAGTTTACATTGTTTCAATGGTAGTTGTATCGGGTTATGTATTCACGAATGTGCGAGAAAATGGGGATAACATAACGATATAGAGACAACGCTAACATTTTACATGCATGCATCTGAGGGGTGGGGGTGGGAGGGGTGGGTAGGAGGGGTTTTCTAGTTTCCTTACCCCTCCTTGTTTTTGGTATGCAAGCTCCATCTACCCCCATCTACCGTACTTGGGTGGGGGCGGGGTACGGGGGACATTGATAGCATTTCTACTAGTAATTGTTTTATTCCACGAAACGTTCTACAGTTTACTGTACATCCAGTTACTGGAAAGATCGGAGTACAGGAAAAACACTTACAGTGATTATGAACTTTCTATTATACAGTATACACCACTTCTTTAGGCACTGTATTTGATGTACGATCTAAAAGTGGTGTGTACTGTTTATTAACAAACACATTTTAATGACAAAACAAGTACCTTGATCAGGGACCTCCAGCAGCAGACAGTAATCCCAAATCCAACTTGCACCAACATGTCAATTTCACGTGTCAAGTTATGTCACGGTGACCTGTCAGTCACCAACACTGCATCGTGTATACACATAATGGGACGTTATTTCGTCCGGTAATTATTAAGGTATTAGTTTTTACATAATCTACGGTATGAAACACTGTACGCGTGTTGTTAGACTCCATAGGTACCCGTAGTGCTCGCCGACGTAGCGCGCCCAATTTCGGGTGTAAAAAAAATGGCGTCTGTTTTAATTGAAAACTCGTAAAATAGTCCGTAAAATACAAAGAAATAGTCCATGTTCGCGGAGTCAAAATGCGAACAGAACTGATATGTTATAGGTCCGTGGCATTCCTACTGCTAATTGTAGTAAATTTAATTACTGGTAAATGTATTATACGAATATTGTTTTTTTATAAGCTGCAGTATTAATCATTGACGGGAATGTTTACGGAGTACTAATTACGTACAAGGGAAACAACTCCCACAAACTAAACCGTTGTTACCAAACAGTGTATGAACCCTCAATTACTTTTAAATAGTAGAGACTTTTCTTACAAGTATACAACATGTTTTATAAATTGTGTACTACCTTTTAAGGAGCATATGTCAGTCAGACATTGCGTTTGATATGTGTAGTTGGTAATTTGTAGCTTTACTGTTTCTTGTTAGTAAGTTTGTAGTAAATGTTTTGAAGTTTGTTGTAAAATTATTCACTTTCAAGAAAATGAAAACAATCAACTTCGTTTTTGTGGGGGTGGGGGTGGGTGGGGGGGGGGGGTGGTTGTATTTATGAGACGAGGAACTAATTTGGCAACGCTGTTAAAGAAATGTAACTCGTGAATACATCAACAATTTGTAGATACAGAGTGTTGTCATTTATACCTTCGTATAACTTTAGTAAAGTTCGTAGAGGAATTAGTTCGAGATATTGCGAATTGTTTAATATGAGTTACGGTGTCAGACCAGTCAGTAAGTACTTCAGGGTCGTTTCCTTGAAAAAAATCCATAGTTTCTAGTTTGCATGTGATTTTCCCAAGATTAGTTTTTATTTCATTGTTAAGTCCAACCTGATGTTGAAGTATTATGTCTGTTGTCATGAATAGTAAGTATTTTACTGTGTTTGTCAGGATTATTTCTTTGGAGAGTATGAGCACAAAGGTTAGGTAGATATGTGGTTCTGACACATGTGTATTTCAAAATACGCATAGTATGAATGAATGACGTGAAATATTGAACAACTGAATCGGTATTTTATTCCAGATATGTGACCGTTAGCGAGCCAAATGTGTTTAATTCACAGAATGAAAGTATATTTAAGCGAACGAATGTGGTGGCATTTGTGAATGATCTCCAAATATAGCCTAGTTTGCATAGTGTTCAATGGGCTGATTTTCACCGGTCTAACACCTTACATCTCTTGATGAAAATAAAACTCTTCAGTTGTAGGAGATACTTCTTGAACAATTCGAAAAAAATATCGAAGCAAAACAACTTATTTTAATTCTATTACTTTATCCAGAACTCAATAAGAAAATATAAAACATCAACTGGAATGTAACAATATAGTTGTATAACGTCAGCTTGTTTGACAAAATATTAGAAGGTATTACCTTCCCAACAATTTTCCCGTCTCAACAGAGTTACCGTCGTAAACGTCAACACCATCAAATGAGCAGTCATCCTCGAGATCCACATTGAAAAATTGGACCTATTTAAGTACATAATGTAGAGTTTGATAAGCATTATGTTTGCTGTTAAACAAAACAATTTGATTATATATGCATATGTTCTTATATACAACCTAATATGAAAATATACACGTAGGTGCTTAAACTTCACATCTTGTCGTTCTCATGTGACATTTTCTTCCCCGATTTGTCGTTAGGTATTACCCTTTACATATACGAACGCTTGACTCTAGTCGACCGCGAATTGACAGTACTGTTTTTTCGGGGTAGTATACCATGTGCGACATAACTCTCTAGCAATCATTTTCATTAAGTGACTGTTTAACGCTTGACGGACAGTTTTGATTGGACAAACTAATCTGTTGATTTACACAAAAGAGACATTCGCCGTGTAAATGTGTTCGACTAGTTCACAGTTACAAGAAAATAAGCTTAAAATGAATCTAGCGAAGTGGGGTGAGCACAGATTTACAACTAGTCTTCAGTCGGGTACAGCAATCGCATATATATGCCAGCTCATACCTCAACACAATAAATGGAGGGTTAAACATGATACATTTAGTATTGTTTGTGTTCCATAATAAAGGATTTTCAGATCTATGTTTGGCTGACAATTCTCATTTTTCTTTAGAAATAAATATCAATAGTGGATCTTGCACGACTCCTGTGAGTTTATGAATTTGAGATTTTAAACATCGCATAATTCTAAACATAACTTCAAAATCTGCCTCATAATTAACAGTTATTATTGTAGATGCCTATATATAAAGTTGACGTATGTTTTTGTATGATGACGTCGTATGTTTGTATGATGACGTCGTATATTTGTATGTAGTCCCGTCACGTGACGTAGAGTTATCGTTCGTGCCTTTCTCCACACAACGTCACGATCCAGCCCATAGGAAAAACCCGGGATTTTTGCACAACAGCCGTTGTGCAAAGATTTAAAGTGCCTTATCGTTAACAACTGACTAAATACGAGGAGATCCCACTGTAACAATTCTTTCACTTCAAGAACATATGCTGTCTTACGCTGTGAAAATATGTTTTAATTCATAAATGTGCTGTCTACTGAGGTATGTACATATTTTTTTACCATTGAATGTTTTTTGTCAATGAAACTTCGCGTGATTTGACGAGATATGAAAAATATTTAAACGGTGTGGCAGTACATGTACTACCTTCTACTAAAAAGGACATATTTGAACTTTTATTGTCATTTATCGAGACTAGATGAAGTGTGGTAGAAATGATTTGAGTTGCCGACGGGATTCGGAAAGCGAATGTTTTGTTTTACCGCCAATTTTCTACGAGCGCAAGAGGTATTAGTCATTTCTGAAACTTGAAAACAACTTGATCAGTGAACATGTATGACACTGCATTTAACGGCTGCATTTAATTGTAATGTTTTTACTATGTACTGCATTTAATGTTTTATATAAAATTTAATGTGTGTCCTATGGCGATTGTATCCGTACTCCACCTTAGCCTACGCCCAACCCCCAGGATTTTTTCTTTTCAAAATACCACCCCATGAAAACCGTATCTTTTACCACCCACGCCGGAAATTTTGCAGTATACTCCCCCAGCCATTTTGCAGTATACTCCCGCCGCACTCTTAGTAAGTTTTTCTTCTCAAATCCAACCCCACACCCTGGAAATCCTTTCCTTACCCTCCCCCCACCCCCCTAGAAAAGTCTAAGAAAAAGCTACCTTGACCACACACCCTAAAAAAATCAAAAAAATACCCCTCTGGATTTTATTGTCGAAAAACACTGAGCAAAAACATAACTCCCCACTGGAAAATCCACAAAATATCCTCCGTAGAATTTTTTTCTCAAAAATAAGGGATAAGTTTCTTATGATAATGATTCTTTAATATTATAGTGGTGTCTCCTGCATTCACACACCAGGGTGCAGGAGCGGGTGTATTACAATCCCCCCCAGCACCTACCAATCCCTATCCCCTCTGGAAACTGGCTAAAACACCCCCTGGATTATTTTTTTTAAAGTTTGGAATTACTTGATTCAACTCCCCAGACACTTACAGGGTCTGGAAATATTATTATTTTGAAAATATTTATATCAAAAGTCACTTACCCCAAAATTAAGCTATGTCAATATGCCTTTTTGTTTGAGACCGCGTGCTAAGTTGAATACTACAGTATGACTTTTTTAATTTTTTAGATGATTTCATTGGAAAATGAATGCCTTAAATAAGGAATGATTTGAATTGAATGTTGTTTAACGGCTCATCAACACAGTACAGGTTATTTAGAGCCGCCCCAGAGAGAGGGGAAGGATACATAGGAATCCGGGAACCTGCCCTACTCTTATTATCGAATAGATTCCTATGGTTCTTTAACGTGCTCGGAGGATAGACCGATACACGGGACCGCCCGGTTTACGTCCCCATCCGATGGACTCGGGACCTCAGATACACGGGACCGCCCGGTTTACGTCCCCATCCGATGGATTCGGGACCTCCGGTTACAAATCCACCGACTGCGCCACGCCAGCGCTCTCCCTTAAATTAGGAAGCATCAGAGATGTAGGTTGTTACCATTATGATGCACATATCAGTGTTTTCCTCCACCGGTGGGAGGGGGTTGTCGATGGAGATACCCTGAGGATAAGACATCACTCAGAGAAACAGATAACTTTTGCATCAATTGGGTAAATACCCACTGTTTTTTTAAAAAATGGGTATTTTGAATTTTAATTGGGTATTTTTTTTCCGGATACCCACTGATTTTAATTTAATTGGGTATTTTCTAAATATAATTGGGTATTGATAGAAACTTGCCCTTTTTCAATGTGTACCAATATTTACCATTTTGTACTTATTGTCAAGCATGGGCTATAGAAAGAAAATATAACTAAAAATTTCAATTTGGCTTATTTAGAACTACTCAGCTGCTCAGTACCTAAAATGCACTGTCCACAATTTCATTGATGATTTTCAGCGCAATATCATGACTGTCAGTCACAGAGTCGCCAATTACATCGTTCAGTATTGACCTAGCTATGTTCTGCGCTTCTGACGTAGAGCTTGATGGTTGAAAATAGTTGTGGATTGCGTTTTTCTGCGAAAACGTTGACAAATTACTTTTTTGCGACCTCTCTTCGCCATTTTTCATCAAAAACGCCAGACGCTTGATTTTGAAGTCAGGTGCGCGATACTCTGGTTCCCGTTCAGTATACTGTAAAGTTGGGGACGAGAACCAGACAATGTGGTAGAGCTGGAAAAGCTGGTTTCAAACGTCCAATTTACCGTTTCTGAATAGGACGGTTCGTCTTAAATACTGAATGTGCGGTTGTGCCTTTTGTAACCGAAAGTAGACGGTCATACACTACTAAATTATTAACCCATTGTACAAATTGAGCGAAAATGCGATACGCACGATCAAAAATGTATTTGCGTAAAGGGTTTTTTGTATGCTTTTTGATACCCTGCATTTAAATTTTAATTGGGTATACACTAATTTTAATTGGGTATTTACGCAAATACGCTGGTTATCTGTTTCTCTGCATCACTGAAGAAGATAGGGTAGAGAATTAGATGAACCGGGTGCCAACAAGTTATATTAAATATTGGTAGACCCTATGGAATAAGACGTACATGATGCTCCTAGTGCAGTAATTACAAAAGGGCTGATAAAAAAATGCATTAGGTCAAACAAAACGTTTTTCTAGTTTTACTTTTGTTATATACTACACCAGATAAAAAAAGTAAGATGCATTAGTTCTTGAATCTTCACATAGATAAATCATCAAGCTCATTTTTCTGTGTTGGAAATTATTAGCACGGTTTATGCCTAAATCTAACTGGCATGTATTTTTTTCATCTGTTATTTATCTTTTTGAGATGCCAATTCTTCGAATAATTATCGAAATTAGCCAAGGTCGAAGCAATAACACGCCATTCCGTAATTGATCTCGCATTTTTTTTTATAACAAATATGGCATTTTGAAATAAAAACAGATGCACACCTATTCATTACGACATGCGCCGATAGTCTCTTTGCTCATCAAACAACGTCGTCACATTGCCAAAATTAGGGCTTTCCACCTTCCAGTGGAAAGACCTATTGTTGTTGTTCGGCAACATTTTAACTTTATTTTTCTCACCGCCACTTTTCATAGTAGGACTGGTCGCACGGCCTCTAAAGTTTACACAGTGATAGAGCTCATTCTGGAATAGTGCCGCGAAGCTTTTGGGGTCATGACGTCATCCAAGATGGCCGCCAGTGAGTGCAGTGACGTCATGATGAAAATCTTGTTATCGCTAGATCTCAGACATTTATGGTCGGATTTGAATGAAACTTCACAGATTGTAAAGGTCATGGTCTAGTTGTGCAAGAAGGTCATGCGGGGTCATAATGTGATGGCGTCAGTTATTGCAATTAATGTTTTCCTTTAAACAGTAAACGTATAAAAGTCGAACCGGAAATGCAGCTTTCACAAAACACATTAAACACGCAAAACGACAAACATAATACACTATTTGTCATTATTAGTAAATTCAATTATTGCATGACCATTTTGAAACTTTACCACAATCATGTTTTCATCATCTTCTATCGATCGTGTGAAAAAAGTGTTGATGACCATCAAATATGGTGGCCATACTGGTTTAATTTTAAACAGGCTAAAATAGAAACTTCTAAGTATATTTGGAAAACCGAACCAGCTAGCGCCAACAATGCTCTCATATATGTGCCACTATGTGACCTTGACCAAGTCTGGGAAAATCAGGTCACCAGGTCAAAGGTCAAGGTCATTGGTAATCGATAGGTGTAAACACCAATAACCACCTATATCTCAGTAACTGTTGAAATTTTTATCAAGAACATATATACCATTTGTAAGGCCTTTCAATTTACTTTTCAAAAATAAAGTCCACTCAAAACGCTACGTTTGTAAATGTTGCCATAGGAACCAAAATACGATGACGTCGCATTCGTCACCATTTGGAGTTTCAATAGTGAACGCTTGGCCAATCCCGTGTGTATCACGATGCTTCGATATGTTCAAAATATTGAAGTTTTGTTAACCGGAAGGCAACGGCACAGAAAATAGTGCACTGTTGCTAAGCTGTTTGTTCATATTATATAAACAATATGACCGTCGTCCACACTTGTCGTTGATAATTTGCGTTGCATGTTTGTTATTTACAATACAGATGAATGTTTTATCACTGCTTTGATGTATATATACTATAGATGGAGCAAATAGCTAAACGACATTACACAATTTGGATGATAACTTCGATTTTGAATGCAAATTTGTATTGGCGGGAATCTAAGGCGCGATGACGTAACCAATATGGAAACCTTCGATTTACATTCGAATATTGCTGCGAAGCAGTGTACCAGATGTTGAGAATGGGGGTTATTTTAGCCCCGTGTGGTTGCCGGGGGCCCCGTTTGGTCACGGGGCAAAGAATAGGGCCACTGCAGATCCCATTGGAGGGGTAGGCAGGGGTAGAATCCCCCCAAATTCATGTTGTTTTTATCATTTTTTGTTCGTGTTCATTAAAGGTCTTCATCATGATCCCTGCATTGTTTCAGGTGCCATCTCGCTCGCATCAAAAGAGCAGTGGCAGAAAAATAACGTGGCTCCAGCGTAAATGGAGTTTCTACGATAGAATTTACAGCAACTCTGCAGTTCAGGGTGAGAAGGTTCTAGGCCTATTTTCCATATTTTATCTCGATTTACATGGAAGATGAGCCTGGTATGTTCATGCCAGCTAGGCGCCATATAACCTTTTCATCTGTTGGTGCACCTTAAAACCCCAATTCAATTCAATTGTTTATTGCATTTCATAGGGTTACATTAAAGCTGTATTGGCATTTAATAAATAACATACATCCAAATAAACCATTTAGTCTACTTTATTTTCAAGAACTATACCAGACAGACCTAGACCACGATTATTTTTACATAGGTCAGTTAATATATACCTACACGAAAATATCCAATCCTAATGTGGTATTAGTCGGGTCCAGTGCAACACAAAAATGGGCCATAGATGATGGCGTGACTTGCTTTTTTTCTAAAATATTTTCCAAACTGAAAGTAACCACCTTCTTTTTGAATTCTGAGGTACACTTCAAACTGTGCTTCACAAAAAGTAGTGCAGCATATCCATCTTACCTTCAATTTTGATGTGGTTTTCACTAGAAGCAAGATAAATGTTTCAGGAATAAAGGGAAACAACATTTAATACATACCAGCCCTATGCTTCACAGTAACTTACTCAATAGTTTACCTAGGACTACTTTTGAGTTCCACCCATTCTTACGGCTATATATCTTCTCCATTTATGATCGGATTTGAACAAAACTTTCACAGATTGTAGAGTTCTGAGTCTGTTTAAGCAAGAACGTCTTACACTATCCTGACGTCATCACGTCATGACGTCACAATATTCAGAAATTCGATTTTTCAACTGATTGCATGCTCGAAGTTGTTTTCGTTATAAATCACATCTTAGACAACTTTGACAGTTGTGACGTCATGACGTCATTAAGACAGGAAAGCCCGTTTGATCAGGTTCTGATCAAAATCTAGTTGTTTAATCGTCCTACTTGTTAACAAATTCGTTTGAATCGCCATCGGTACACGTTACCACGTGGTAGTGAATGGGAGTGGCTTCATTGGCTGATAATTGATTTTTTTTTTAACGGCTCATCAACACGATATAGACGATATAGATTATTTAGAGTGTGAGGGCTGGCGTGGCGCAGTCGATAGCGCGGCGGATTTGTAACGGAGGCCCCGGGTTCAGTCCTCCGTGGTGCCTGACTGAGTTCTGTCGGTGTGTTCTTGGGCAAGACACTTTCCCTTAGCCTCGTCCGTCGGATGGGGACGTAAACCGGGCGGTCCCGTGTATTGGTCTATCTTCCGAGCACGTTAAAGAACCATAGGAATCTATTCGATAATAAGAGTAGGGCAGGTTCCCGGATTCCTATGTATCCTTCCCCTCTCTCTGGGGCGGCTCTAAATAACCTATACTATGTTGATGAGCCATTAAACAACATTCAATCATTATTTAGAGTGATCCCTGGTTTATTCATAATCAATTGATTTACTTTAACACCGCTGCATCCGCAAAGCAAAAGTGAACCGGAAGTTTACCAACCTAACAATCTCGTTTTGATTTTTTCATGTGATTTTCGAATAATTTGATATTTTCTCATTATACGTTTTTGAAAAACACACGGTATATTAAAATCGCCTCTGTCTGTCTGTCAGCCTGTCTGTCCGTTACCGCATCTCCTCCTAAACCGCTGAATGGAATTCAACCAAATTTAGGGTATGACATCACCATATGATGCAAGATTTCCATATTCTTGCACATAACTTGGTGTATGTAAACATCTATAAAACATAAGCAACATATTAAATGATTTTATTATTTTTATTATATCAAACTCGGACCGTCTGACTTTAATCCCAAAGGGGGTGGGTGCTCATTTTTTTTTTTTATAATTATGTCACAAATGAAACATGATGATGGGATTACACTGTATACATTTTTTTCCTCTATGTTATAGTTGGGCCTGGAGGAAGGGGCATCAAATACACTAATAATGCAATTATGGTGTCATTTTTTCATACTTTTGCACATTAATTGGTATAATAGTCATCTAATAAAGCGATACACCATACAAAGCATGTCAAATGATTTATTATTTAAAACTCAGACTTATTCCCTGGGGTTCGGGTGGGTGGAGGGGGTGGCTGGAGGGTAACGGGGTGAATTTATTTAAAAATTATTTCTCAAATGAACATTTTGATGAAGGGATTACATTGTATATACTGAGGGGCTGTGTGTGGGGGAGAGGTAGGCGGGGGGTGGTGGTGGGGGGTGGATGGGAGTGTGAATAAAACATGGTCAAATTTGTTCTATTTTTATATGTTTTAATCGCGAATAAATGGATCTGAACAAATTTACTCGAGATTTTAAATGAAATATAAATCAATATATTTTTTATTACGAACCGAAATGGTGAAAATGGATTTATCACGAATTTGATGCGACAATTTGTTTCATTTGTCTTTTTCATGCGATTTTTGAGATTTAAATGCGAGAATATTGCGGAATCGCGACCTAAAGTGATCCCTGTTATATGCCATTTTAAGCCACACAAGGATTTGTCAAAAAGTTTAAAAAATGTCGGACACTTAAAGTATATATAAAGAAATAATTTGCATGTTTATTTTTTTGTTTATCGAAAAACAAAACTTGATTTGACAAACAAATAAAGTTAATCAAAAAGATATGCTATCAGCATGAATTTTCACATAATAATTTGTTTTCCGACCAAAACAATTATGAATAAAATCATTTAATTCAAATGGAATTTTATTTTTATATTTTTTCCCTCCTACGACAATATTCATGGATCCTGGCCGTTCATAAAACATACATGTAGAATAAAAAAACAAAGGCGTTACGCCATATCAAATTATTTCCCAGTTTATCATCCCCACCCGCCCCGAATATTTTATGCCGCCCCGACAATTTTTATTTTGAAAAAAAAAAAATGTCCAAATTCACTCACTCACAGTGGTGTATTTATCTGAATGTGAAAAACCAAGATTCCTGTATTGTAATATTATATGTGGTGAAAGGAAAGAAAAGAACTGATTTGCTTCAAATCTTAGCTGACCTACAATATTATACATGTGGTTCTGTCCTTCAAGATGTTGAAACAGAGGACAATCATATTTTACATTCGGTATTTGTTAGAAAAAATGTAACTTGTGACATGTCAGTGGAACTACCATATTTTTCTGCTGGCTTCGCATCGTATGTTATTACTGTGGTTCGTCAGATGACCTTGTAGATATCCCGTAATTTGGGCTCCCTCCTCCACCCCCCAACCCCCACATATTTCTGTGTTGTTTTAGTCAATTGTTACACATATATGTTGCCCTCCACGCCTCTCCCCAGTTCAAACTTTTTCTTTTTTTTACATATTTTGTTGTTGTTTTAGTCAATTTGAGATTAGATCATGACGGGGATTTCTTTATTTACACTGTCCTGTTTTAATGGGATGACAGTAGGGTAAGTGTGAGGTTTGGTGCACCCTAGAACCGGTTTAAACCTCCAGTGGCCTACTTTGTCACTGACCGTTCCAAGGCGGTAGCCCTATTGTCAACCCTTTTGTGTTTGTGATGTCGTTTACTTTTATTATTACTTTTGCCTTCTTGTTTGTCTGTTTCCATGTTTGTTTCTGTGTTTTGTGGTTGACTGTTCTCCTTGAATGCTACTTTCCCTGTCCGCTCTTTATATATTTCGCACACATATATGTTGCCCCGCCCCTCCCCCCACTTCAATTTATTTTTATTTTTTACATATTTCTTTGTTGTTTTAGTCAATTCCCCCCCCCCACCCCCCAAAACCCACTCCCGCCTCTTAACCCCGCTCCCCACCATCCCACCCCTACTTGAAACTATTTGTTTTTACATATTTCTGTGTTGCTTTTGTCAATTCTTACACATATATGTTGCCCCCCACAACCCACTCCCGCCTCTCACCCCCGCACACACCCCACTTGAAAATCTATATATATTTTTTTATACATATTTCCCCCCCCCCCCCCCCCCCCCCCAAAACAAACCAACTTAAAAATCTATATATTTTTTTTACATATTTCTTGTTGTTTTAGTCAATTCTTACACATATATGTTGCCCTCTCCCTCCCCTCATCCTCCAACAACACACTCCCGCCTCTCACCGCCGCTCCCCCCCGCACCCCACCCCCACTGGAAATTATTTTTATTTTACATATTAATTCCCCCCCCCCCCCCCCCCCCCCCCCCCCCCCCTCACACACAGTTTTTTTTTTTTTACATATTTCTGTGTTTTTTGGTCAATTCTTACACATGTTGCTCCCTCCCACCCACCTCCTGCTTCAGGTCGGCCAGAAAGTCAAGATGATAAAATGATCGGCATGACATGATGTTGATTCTTGTCGAAAATTATTTTGATTCGACATTAAAGATGGCCGCCAGCGGACATCTTTGATTACATAGAGTTATATAATTAAAATGTAGCGACTACTCCTCTGAAACTACTCGACGGATTATCATGAAACTTCACAGGAATGTTGCTCTTGATGTCTAGTTGATCATAGGTCAAAAAAAAAAAGGTCTGTTTCTGGTCTTTTCCCAAAAAGAATTAGGTAGGAATATTTTGTTTTTTATTTTTTTGTTTAGAATTAATGCTACTATACTAAATTCAAATCAAGAACATCAAACATATGTTTTCTTGAACATATTACATAATATGAGTGTTCCACAACATGCCTTAAAAACCTAAAAAAAAATTATTTTTATTTTTTCGTGCCCTAAAAAGTTTAGGGTCGGGACCTTAAAAATAGGGTCGGTCAGAAGTTTTTTTGGCCCTAGCTAAATTTCAGGTCAGCCGGAAATTCAAGATGGCCACCACGGTTAATAATAGATTTAAAAAAATAAATAATTGTAGTGACTACCTCCTGAAAACTATAAGTGATATTGATCTGGGACTTTTTCTAAAATGATCAGAATGACATGATTGACGAAAATCGTTTTGATTCAACGTTAAACATGGCTACCAGCAGACATCTTTGTTTACATAGAGTTTTTTTAAAAAAAAAGTTTGTAACGACTACTTCGTGAAAGTTATAAGTGATATTGGTATGGGACTTTTTCTAAAATGATCAGCATGACATGATGTTGATCTTTGTCGAAAATTATTTTGATTCAACATTAAATATGGCCGCCAGCGGACATCTTTGTTTACATAGTTATGTAGTAAAAGCGTGTAGCGACTACTCCTCTGAAACTACTTGCCAAATTTTCATGAAACTTCACAGGACTGTTGCTCTTGATATATAATTGATCCTAGTACAATTTCCGGTTGGCAAGAAATTCAAGATGCCGCAATGGCTAAAAAGAGATTTTTAAAAAACTAATTTGTAGCCACTACTTCTTGAAATCTATAAGTGATATTGATATGGGACTTCTTCTAAAATGATCAGCATGACATCATGTTGGTGCTTGTTGAAAATCATTTTGATTCGATGTTGGACATGGCTGCCGGCTCAGTCATCTTTGTACACTTTACAAGAGTTGTATAGTAAAAAGTTGTAGCGACTACTCCTCTGAAACTAATTCACAGATTTTCATGAAACTTCTCAGGAATGCTGATCTAGCTATCAAAACCTATCAGCAGAGCTTCAAGGTCATTGACCTCTTGTTCCTGGATTTCTGTGAAACTAGGCAGGAATGACCAGTACCAAGCCTAGTTGCACATGTTGTCGTGTTCCCCAGCAAAGACTCCATATAGCAAGTAGAGCGATACAGGCTGTCTTGGGCCACTTGTTGTATACTTGGTTTGTGCGGTTAGGGACGCATCTCTATAGTGCAAGCAAGCATGATTTTCTTTCGAGAAAAGAGATTCAGGTTCACGTCCTGGTGGAGATCCTAGCGCACATACTGAGCTGTACATACATTTTTTTTATATAAATGAAATAATTGAACATCAGCAAAACTGTCCAATAATGTGTTTGGCTTGTAAACATGGGAGGACAAACATTTCTAAAATAGCAATAACTTACATGTACATATTAATAAGTCGATGAAACTGAATTATCTCACTTGTTTTTTTTGAAGAAATATAGGTGTTGTTTTTCCGACAGGCAGCGGTGATGGCAGTGTCAACATTCAAGTTTTGCATTTAGGACACTTTCCCACAAACAGTATGCACTACTGGTTAGGGGCCAGTTTCCATCCAAGCCCAGTTTTAGTCTACCTCATTTAAAAACTGTTTTTACACTGCAAATTACTTACACAATGTTATTTATTGACAGTCATTTAGCACTGAAGATTGAAACCAGAAGAAACAACCAAAATGTAAATACATGTAAGCGTTACAAAAATGAAAGGGCTTTCTCCGAAAAGTGTGCTTACTTCCTTATATGGCATTGGGGATGCATGCGCATACTGCCGCATACCCGGTAATAAATAAATAAAAAAATTCAAATTGTTACAAGGCCATATTTTTATCACACAGCGGACGCAGTTAAAATATACCGTGATAATATATTTTAACCAAAGAGAGGCAACTGTTTGATTTCCAAAGAGTTACCCATTGTTATAGCGTAAATTGACGTCGTAAAAAATATTATATTGACGTACATTGACGTTACCAGGTGCATTGTCATAACGATCGTGGTGTATGGTGGAACAATGCAAACATACAATTTTTTCAATGAAATTGTTTTACAATAGACTTGCAAATATGTTTTTAATTCATAAAATTTTACTGTATCATGACCTAGTTGGATCTATCACTCGATAAAAAACATGACGGAAACTGGGCATGTAAACAAAATGATTTTTCAGTTTTAGTCTATTTATACAAAGGTCACGTGCCACTTAGATAATTAGTCCCGGCAATCCATAGTCACCCACCGGCCCAGACAAACATTTTCCTGACATTTTCTATGATGGAGGTCAAAGATCAAGGTCACAATGACCTTATTTTGGTACGCGACACTCCGCTATCCGAAGATGTATTCACATACCAAGTTTGGTATCTCTAAGTGTTATAGTATTGAAAAAACGGTCCGGACAAGCATTTTCTATGACAGAGGTCACAGTGACCTTATTTTGGTACGCGACACACCACTATCTCAAGATGTATCCACATACCAAGTTTGGTATCTCAAAGTCTTATAGTATTAAAAATATGGCCCGGACTGCATTTCGGAAGGACAGACAGACAAGGTGCAAACCTATAGTCCCCACAGGACCGGTGGCTGCAATTCTTGATGCTCTTTATATAAAACCAATTATTGTGGTGTCAAATTTCCAGGTAGAGGTACCCTAATAGAAAGTAGAGTAAAAATTGTCAAGATACATACTGAAAAATTAGTTTATGTTTACATAAGTGACGGAAAGTGGCCCCCGACCAGTACACCTTTAAATATTTATTTTACCGAGAAAAAAAAAGTTTTGATTAAAATTTAAATATATGAGGGAAAAGAAATCCAGAGAATTTTTTTTTACATATCGACATGTTAACAATATAAGCAACATATCTTACCATCATCTTACGATTGACATAACTTCAACTGTATTTTAATAAGCGTCCACTGATTTCCAATTGCGCAAAGCGTGTCGTAATTGGAAAAACCTAAAACCTATTTTTAGCTCTACTTATCAGAGATCAGCAGAACTTATGCCGTGGTGCGGTGTCCGTCCTCTGTCTGTCTGTCTGTAAACTTCTTTTTGTAGCGACTACTCCTCTGAAACTACTGAATGGATTGTCATGAAACTTTACAGAAATGTTGCCTATGAAGTCTAGTTGATCCTAGCAAAAATTCATGTTGATGTGAAATGCAAGATGGCCACCAAATCTAAAAATAGATTTTTATAAACAAGTTTGTAGCGACTACTTCTTGAAAACTCTAAGTGATATTGATATGGGACTTTTTCTAAAATGATCAAAATGACATGATGTTAGTCCTTGTCGAAAATCGTTAAACATGGTTGCCAGCGGCCATCTTTGTTTACATTGAGTTATTTAGTAAAAAGTTGTAGCGACTAATCCTCTGAAACTGTTCAACAGATTTCCATGAAACTTCACAGGAATGTTGCTCTTGATGTCTAAATGATCCTAGCAACATTTCAGGTTGGTCGGAAATTCAAGATGGCCGCCACAGCTAAAAATAAAGTTTGTAGCGAGTACTTCTTGAAAACTATGTGATATTGTTACTGGACTTTTTCTAAAATGATCAGTATGGAATGATGTTGATCCTTGTCGAAAATTATTTTGATGCGACGTTAAACATGGCCGCCAGCGGCCATCTTTGTTTACATAGAGTTATATAATGAAAACTTGTAGCGACTACTCCTCTGAAACTAGTTGACAGATTTTTCATGAAACTTCACATTTTCATGAAACTTCACAGGAATGCTGATCTAGCTATCAAAAACCTATCAGTAGAGCTTCACGGTCATTGACCTCTTGTTATACTTCCCTTGGTGTCAGTAAAAATTGTTTACCGGTGAACAGTAAAAAATGCTTCACGCTAAGGGTATGGGCAATTTATACAGGAGTGTAATTGTGAGGTATAATAATACAAAGCAACTGTTATCAAGTTATACAATCGACACTTTCCTTGCCATTATAAAGATATACATGTAAGGAACAAAAGTTTACCATTTGTGAAATTACCTCCCTTTACATTGAAATAGAGTGAAATCATAATTTCTGTAAAACATGTAGATTACCGCATGTTGCTATTGTTTTCGCATATTTCTTTTGAGACTTATTCCCTTAATACAACTGATAATTATGTAAGTTATATTGTCCATGACCGCTTCTACACATATCCTAGAATCTAGTCCACAGGATTTATATGTTATTTACTTGCAAAACTTATTTTTATCAGTATATCAAAATAACAATAAATTACCCTTTTTTACATAAATTTATTTGCTTGTGTCAGCAAAGCAATCGCGGTTTCAATTCAGGTTAAAAGTTTTGTTTTTATTAAAAATCGTTTCGAGATAAGTTCATTAAAAAACAGAAAAGAAACTTACAAGACAACGGATACCATCCGTGCCTACACGCCTGTCGGACATGTTTAGGGAAAACACTTCACAGCGACCTATTTCCGGTTTAACTAGTTTTCATGAGCATGGTGAGGAAACTTCAAAATAAAACTGTTTATTTTTGTTGTACATTTTTCTGTTCATTTCCTGAAAAGTGTATCCATTGATGAATACAGCCCTACTGTGAATGAATCTATACATTTAATTGGCATATACATTATTATATAACCGAACGCCTGAATAGATCGAGTTTTGATAAACGGTTTTGTAGTGTAATGTTGTCATTATTTGGCGAGTTAGGCCAGAGTTTTTTTATTTGTTGGTTTACGGGAGAGCCTGCCCTATTTTTGGCCAAATTAAAATCAAAATAAAATTTAATAAAATCCTGATTTTATTTTTATTGCCTTTCCGACTTCGAGTGTAAGCATAGTGAAGAATTTGTTCAGGGAAGTTTGTTACCCATATATTTTCGTACCATTCAAAACGGTCTATTAAATCATTTTAGAATTATTTTATTTTTAGAATTTTGTGTTTCTGGGTTTCAAGAACCTCATTACTCAATGTCCAGTAAAACTTAGTTTGTTCTGAGAATGTAATGAGCTTTAAATTAACTGGTTTCATTAGTCCAGTTTTTATCACTGAACCAATCAGAATGCTTCATTCATATTTTGATTTGAGGGCTGGTGTGGCGCAGTCAGTAGCGCGGCGGATTTGTAACCGGAGGCCCCATGTTCAATCCTCCGTGGTGCCACTGAGTTCCGTCGGTGTGTTCTTGGCAAGACACTTTCCCTTAGCCTCGTCCGTCGGATGGGGACGTTAACCGGGCGGTCCCATGTATCGGGTCTTTCTCTGATCACGTTAAAGAACCATAGGAATCTATTTGATAATAAGAGTAGGGCAGGTTCCCGGATTCCTATGTATCATTCCCCTCTCTCTGGGGCGGCTCTAAATAACCTATACTGTGTTGATGAGCCGTTAAACAACATTCAACAACATTCATATTTTGATTTGGTTGTTTCTATCATGACATCACTTTCTGGTATTATGGCATCACACCCTGGTATTATGACATCACGTCATGCTATTATCATGCAACTCAGTGTGTTCTCAGAACTGAATGAGCCTTTTAATTGCTGTGACAAACAGATTAAGTATTGAGTAATAAGTTTCTTGAAACCAAGAATCACAAAATTCTAAGAATAAAATAATTCTAAAATGATTTAATAGACTGTTAGCAAATCAGAAGATAAGTAAACCAAACGGTTTTAAACTTTATACTTTGTTCACACAGTTTTGATATAATTATTCAGTTCTTCTGTTGTTGTTTTCCAAAAAAAAATGTCTCAAAATGTTACTTTTATTTTTAATTTTATTATAGACTCATTATATATACTCGGTAAAAAAAGTTTTGGACCAGGGTATATAAAGTCATATAAAAATAAAAACAGTAGTGGACAGAATTTAAGTATCTTTTTTTAGTAACCAAGGTCTACCCTACCGGTTCCTTTGGTACCAGAAATATTAAATTCCAAACAAGATTTGATTTAAAAACATATCGCGAACACACAAAGTGTCTGTAAAAAATGTTTCAAAGTCCATAAAAAGTAACAGTTACGGACACATTCGAGTAACCAATAAAAAATTAATATTTTTTCGCAAACTTTCATTGTAAACGATAATTATTGTTGATTGTTGATCTATTGTGACTTATCAACTGAGATAATAAAGGTTATGGTCGAATGTTAAATTCTCACTTCAAAACAAACACACAATGTCATGTCATATTATATACCCACAACCTGGAAACTCATGCAGAAAAAATATTTGTTAGGCAATGTCAACAACACTATATTCCAGTGGGATTTACAGTGGATTCCTACTTGGTCCCAGTGGGATTTTTGTGTGGGACCCCAGTTTGCCCCAGCGTGATTTTTGGCAGGATTCACGTTTGTCGCAGTGGGATTCCACCTGATCCCAGCAGGAACTTAGTGCAGCCCTACTGAAAATATAACTGGCACTCTCAGTGGCTTCTACATCAATCATCCCTTTTTGAATTGCAATTAAAGTCTGGTAATATACAGTAGGTGGGAATCAATCTAACCTTTTCCGAGCTTTTGTAAATGGCATTGGAAAAGTAACTTTTTAAATACCCTTGGTAAGTGGGATCAATCTAAACTTTTGTGAGCTTTTGTTTTAATGAACATAGCTGTTCCTGAAGAGTTTTAACAACTTTAGCAATTTTGATGATGGCCGTTTTGCATGTTGTTCATGAATAATTTGTGAATTTTAATAGTTCATGAAGAACAATTCACTGTAACTCACTATAATTTTTAAAATACTTGATGGACTTCAATAATCTCTAACTCATTATCTTTGTTAAGAGATTTGCAATTTAATGATAAAAAAAAAGGCTTTTGAAAAAATTAGGACATGTCAAAATGATCACAATTCCTGATAATTGACAGATTCAGTGAAATTATGGTAAGAAGCTTAATTCAAATTAAATAATTTAACGACAGATTTTTCAAAACTACCAAAATGCCTCCTTTCATACTCTTTTTCCAATCATTTCTTAAGTCAGTTTGGAGCATTGTGGTCAAGTGGTAGAGCTTCGGAACCATGATTGAAAAGTTGTGGGTTAATTTGATCCTCGCCATGACTATACATGTATGTGTTGTGTCCCTGAGTAAGACACCTTATATGCATTGCTACTTACTGGTTTTACCCAGGAACACATCTAGAGTGATTAAAATAAGTTCAGAGAGCTTTCATTACAATCGATGTAAAATAAATAAGATTAAATTAATCTAATGATGCACATTCAATCGGATTTAAAAAAAAAAAAAGTGTTTTTTACATTTAAAAGGTAGTACCAGCAGAGAAACATATCAGTGATTGGGAAACAGTGATGGGGCTCAATACATGTGTAACTAAATATATAATAAAATGTGATCTTTATGAATACACACATTTTTATTTGTTTACATGTGGGAAAGAAAACGTGTTAGATCAGCAAGCTTGTCATTTGTCCCTTCAATAATAATATCATTAATATAGATCTGCTACTTTCCAACATAAATAAATTTCCAATTTAAGTAGCAACGTCTTGGGTTTAAAGTGCCATTTTTTTTATTTATAAAAAATTGTTGATCTATTTGTTACTTATTTCAAGCATTTTCATTTTAACATTGTGAGTTGTTGTTTTTTGTTGATTATATTGAAATGAGTGTATGAATACAATATTTTGGCATCTCCGTGTTTAAGTTTTTAAAGGGAGCATTCATTATTGAGACAAGTTCTTTCTTATACTAATCCGCCCCCACCGCCCCTTACATGACCTCCACTTTTCTGTGGTTTGCAGTGGATTTTTTGGCAGCATATGATATTAAATACGCCATTTGTGATGATAATGTAAGTTATTCTTTTATATTTGGGCCGAGATATGAATGCTAATATTATTTCATACACAATGTAAAAATCAAAGGGTAACACACATTATGACGGCTGTTAGCGTTTTGCAGTTGTGGGGCGGTATGAACTGTTGGGAAGTTGCCAAATTACACGGGTAGATAACAATCAATTAACACCGTTTAGTCACGTGATATTGATGTCGAGATTTGATAACAAAAGTAAATGTATGAGAACAAAACTAGCAATTTAATACATTTATACTGTATATCGTACAACGTTTTGCACATATTATGTTTAATAAATCTGTTTTTGAGTGATTATAGTTCATTATTTTAACATAACATATAGATTGAAATATAAATTACGCGTCAAAATGAAGACCTATCGATATTCCTCGATTTTCACTATACGCTTGCGCTGAACGTTGTACAGTCAGTCGGAGACGTCAACTGTAACAACGTTCAAATGCTGAACTAATTTGTATGATGACTCGGCCTTCTCCGTACGACGCCAAACAACGGAACTACCTCGTAAATTTCCGTAATCCTGTTAGGCAATTAGGATGCTCATTGAGATAAACGGAAGTGATCGAGCGATGATTCGAACTTACATATGTATTGCACGAGTGTATCTTTGTTTAATATATCATGTTTTATTACAAAGCGCAGATTATGTGATAATTATAATAGTATTATATTAATATCTTTCTTCTTTTACAAATAATTGTATCAGATGCATGCTCTTCTTCCCCTTGTAATTTCAGCGCTTATAATTAGCAAGAAGTTATTTATAGTGATGATAGCATGTGAGTTTTATTACAATTGTGGTTATATTTATTTTACATATATTTTGGTCGAAATGGTGGGATGTGTTTGAAAGCTGAACGCAATTTATGCCGTATATATTCGTCAATAAGCCTGTGTATTTAGTGGAATACATATGAACATAGTCAAGCTTGTTTGTGTTTATTTACAATAAAAGGGATACACGTGAATATAATCCTTAAGAAGATAAAACAGTGAGACTGAGCTGTTTCATCAACAGTAGGTATATCATGCTAGCTGGGATAGTTGTTATAATGTTTCTGTCAAGAAAGTCAAAAATACTACTCAGTAAAGTTTGAGTTAGGAATGTTTGACTTATTTCTAAAGATCCAAATACCTTCAGAGTTGTCATAAACAAACCCACTTCAGCTCCGCACGTGTACTTACCGCAATCGTATTATTATTTTTGGATTCGATTAACTAACGGTGATCCATTTTATCAGTGTAATTGGCACCTGCTATTTTAAGTGCATTATCTGAAAATACAGAAGGTGATTTGACAATTTATTTTACATATTTCAAAATTATTGAATGTATGTAAATGAGCACATGTATAGCAGATTGTATTTAAGTTATTCTCAAAAAAGTAAAAAAAAAAAAACAACACCGAAGAGCATCTACGGTAACGCGAGTAGCAAATACTACGGGGAAAAACCGTGGTAAAAAAGTCAAAACACAGTTAACTCCCTTGTTAAGGGGAGGTCATGGCTATATTCGTTCCAAACGCAGTTAACTCCCATCGCTGTTTGGTATCCGGCCCACATCTATTCGCGTTGGATCTAGTCTATCCGGTTGGCCGGTTACCAGACTTCATTGTTAATGTGACGTCATTCATTTTACCGATTGTATTCATGAGAATATAAATTGTTTTAGTCTCGTATGATTTGTTTTAGATAAGTGGGAATCTAAGTATAGTTTGGTGCACCCGAGAACCTGGTTTTGACATCCAGCGGCCTTTTTTGCCACTGACCGTTCCAAGGTGATAGACCTATTGTCAACCATTGTATGTTTCTGATGTCATATCGTGCCCTTTATTCATCTTTGGATTTTTGCTGACTGTGGTCCATGAATGCTATATTTCTTGTTCGACTTTTTTATCTACTTGAATTAAAAATAGTAACTGAACATACATTATTGATTGGCATGTTGTGTGAATATTTTAGTAGACTAGTTGCAAGTGAAAATCCACCACCATACTCATTTTTTGTTGGTTTCCTTCATGGTTGGTGGTTGCTAGTTTGAGTGACAGTTTAATGTACATTATGTAGTTGGTACACAGTCAAGTAGTATATTTTGTTATAGGTGTAGTAGGTAAAATACAAATAGTAAAGAGAGACCTTGTTCAATCACAAGGTACACCCAAATCAGTCTGCGAATACGCACCTATGGATGCTGCCTTGTTGGTTAGAGATTAGATCATGGCGGGGATTTCTTTATTTACACTGTCCTGTTTTAATGGGATGACAGTAGGGTAAGTGTGAGGTTTGGTGCACCCTAGAACAGGTTTAAACCCCCAGTGGCCTACTTTGCCACTGACCGTTCCAAGGCGGTAGCCCTATTGTCAACCCTTTTGTGTTTGTGATGTCGTTTGCATTTATTATTGCTTTTGCCTTCTTGTTGGTCTGTTTGCGTGTTTGTTTCTGTGTTTTGTGGTTGACTGTCGTCCTTGAATGCTACTTTCCCTGTCCGATATTTTTATATTTCTTACCAATTGCATTAATAAACGTTGAAAGGGGTAAACCTAAGTTGTGAGAAATATGTCATCATCGAACTGTTCATTGAGAAACAAAACATACATGCACTACACTCAAGTGATATGAAAACGCAACACGGGAATTTCCGCTATATATTATATGTACAATATGCTGCTTTTACTCGAATGGTACATGGCTACGTAAGACCTTTCCTTTTGGAAAAAATACTAAACAACAAATAATACAGCAAATAGTATTCCTGCAATGTTTCATTATTCACAGAGTACGCGTTTGGCTCAATCATGTGAGCAAACTTAGGATGCAAAATTTTGCAAACTATTTACGTTAAATACAGTACTGAACTAGCTCAATTTTTCGAAGAGCAGCTTCAACATTGATGAAGTTCTTGTTACAAAGTGTAGTGTGATTAAAACGTCTACAACATCACAGTTGTGTCCTTTCTCTAGTTAACTGCAACTTTTTTTTAAAAAAACATCTTGGGATTTCTTTGGAATATTATGTGCAATTAAGTGTGCAGTATATACAATATATAGCGGAAATTCCCGTGTTGCGTTTTCATATCACTTGAGTGTATTTAGAAATATGATAATTTCTTCATTTATATAGGAAAGAAAATCAGAGCAACTGTATGGAAACTATTTATATATTATAATGTAATAATGAATTATATATTTTCATTTGTTTGCAATCCTTTGCTTTTCTTTAAATGGTGTTTATTAATATGCCGAATATCACAGATTGTAACTATGAAGTCACTGTTCTCAGAAGAGTGGATTCCCTGATCGACTTTTATATCTACTCCGTATTATTGGAAAAACGTTACCTTCACATAATCATAACTTTTGTGTTTGCCATCAGATTTTAATATTTTTTTCATTCGTTTCCGATTTGTTCACACCTCTTCATAATCAAAATTGTTTGAAAATATGTCAGCATTCCATTTAACGTATCGCAAAGAGAGAAAATTATTGTCAGCATGAAAAAATTCCAAATAATTACATTACAGGCACACACTTCCTCGTCTACGCATCCGCTGTCGTAGCATGTGCTGGCACTTTTACACACATATACATCTCGCGTTCTATCCGAATTGTATACGCTTGTGCCACTCTTTACACAGGAGTCCATTAGACACGATAAGTCAGGACTGCACGAAGCTGAAACATAAGGTGTAGCTTAGGCGCTTAGGCACGTCTAATATAAAAACAATGTATGTTATATATTAAATTAGACACACACTGTATCGTATGTCAGCGATAACACGTCTCAAGCAAGAAATGTATGATTTGTTAGAGGAATGTCTAAGTTCAACCATTGTTTGTTAATGCAAATAAAAAGGCATAAACATGTAAACACTATATTGACACCCCATAATGCATATACACAAAACCCATTAAGCTGAATAATCATACAAACACGTTAGTGTCTGCATGCTAGTTTTACCGGTGCTGCAGTCGGTCCCTGTCCATCAAGATCCACATGTGCAAAAGAACCTGTTTTGTTCATTAACACACGTGCCTTTATTCTGACACGGGCTTCTGGAGCATTCGTCGATATCTGAAATGTAGCAAATGAAAGAACTCATATATACTCCGTAAAAAGAGTTTTGGACCAGGGTATATAAAAATAAAACTAGTGGACAGAATTTAAGTATCTTTTTTTAGTAATCAATGTCTACTCTACCCGGTTAATTTGGTACCAGAAACATTAAATTCCAAAAAAGTATCACGAACACACAAAGGGTCTGTAAAAAATGTTGCAAAGTCCATATAAAGTAACAGTTACGGACACATTCGAGTAACCAATAAACCGATTATTATTTTTTCGCAAACTTTCATTGTAAACGGTAAATATTGTTGATTGTTGATCTAGTGTGAATTATCAACTGAGGTAATAAGGGTTATGGTCGAATGTCATGGTTCAGCGATCATTGTACGGATTCGAACACTGCCATGGTCCAAAACTTTTTTTACAGAGTATACAATGTATTTATATGAAAAAAAGAGTATGATGTATGGTTAATGATTATAGATAAAATAATTGAATGTTCGGTGGCTCAGTTGTTACAGCGATGTGATTATGGTATCCCAAGATCCTGGGTTCGAGTCCCGCCTGAGCCATGATTGTTTCTTCTCTGCTATTGTTACATGTTGTCTTGTAATTGTAACTTGCTGAGAAATAGAGAAAAAATAACAAATTACACCATGATAACGTTGCTCTGTGAAATCTAAACGTTTGTAATTTTGATATTATTCTAATAGCCAAGAAATATAGTTATGCTTTTAGAATAGATGGGATCACCGTGTTTTACAACGTACAAAAACTCAGTACTCTTAACAATAAATTACAGAAAACGTAATAGCTTTCAGAACAAATTATATTGACAGACTTAATGAAAAGGGCTAAGCGTCTTTGAACGTAATCAGAATTGGTGACTTCTAAAATCAATGGAAGTTTATTGTTCCACCTATATTATATTTTTCTAAGCAATCTGTTTCAGATAAAAACAATCTTAGATATATATGTCACTATGTGTGTGTGTGTGTATATAAGAAGAGAAATAACCCGTTTTTTAAATATGAACTGCATATAACATGAATTGTCTCCCATTATTTAATATCCATTATTTAATATCCATATACATATAGTATAATTGTGGCAACGAAAAGAATAGAAAAAGCACTTTCTCCAGTTTAGCATTGTAATATAATGTGTTAATGTGTGTAAATGCTAGCCAAATATATAGCAGTGTACCACTGTGATACATAAAACATTCGCTGGTTCGTTTTTTTTGTGTTTTTTTATGCATGCAATATGAAAAGAATCTCGAGTAGATAATAGAGAAACTTGTTAGTCTATTTCTGGTGTGGATATTTATTTGTCTGGCATGTACTATGAAAATACTTTGGTGCATAGATGTATAACTATTTATACAATTGCAAAGTATTGTACGGTACTGAAGGGATGGTTTGCCGACCCCTGTACCTATGATGGTGGGAATGAATGGGCCATCTTTATGGAAAAAAACAAACAATTATGCGATATTTGCAAGCATATTTCCATATTCAGAATGTACACGTTGACAATATACAAGTGACCAAATCCACAAAGTGCATTTACTTTTCTGTTTCGTAATAAAAAACATAAATTGCAGATCTCAAAATGTCTTATTGCTCTTATATTTTGTTAAAACAAAAAATATATAGTAATATTAATACATTTATTCATGAACAAAGGATTATAAATTTAGTAACAAAATAATATTCCACGAAAGTCTTGTATGTCATTACCCGTGTGATACACGAACCATAAATACAGCTACACAGTTAGCACTTTCTTCGTCGCCTAGTTAGTTTTTGGTTCATACATTAGAAGGCTATTACAATTCGTATAATTTATTATATAGATCGATGACAAAATATCATTACATTTAGACAGCGAGTCGTTTCTGTATAGTGTTGCAAAATCTCTTTATAATGTCACGAGTTTAAGATATAATTTTACATACTTTACTGAATAGTTTCAATTATATATTTTGTTGTTTATTTTGTTTCAATGTTTTTATTTTGCTGTTACTATGCATCAATAACATAAATATAATGAACGACTACTTCGGGACATATCCTTCTTTTGCAAACCTCAAAAGACGTATAGCCTCAGACCCTTTAAATCCAAACTCCTGTAAAATATCTTTGTCATAGTGTTTCCAGGGTACTTCCGTCAACCATTTCCTTCTTAAATTGACTCGTATACTGTCCCAAGTTTAGAATGTTTAAATATTCACTAACTTCACATATTGTAAGCTTTGCGACGTCGTCTCCATTTCGCAATGTCGGTAGCTCTCTGTGGTTGGATTGGCCATCTGCTGAGTTTTTTTGTTTAACTGGTTGTTCTGGTTCCCTTACAGCTGATTGATCCTGTTCTGATTTGCTTGAGTTTGGCTCTCTGGTCATTGAGTTTACTAGTTCCTCTCTTTCTGGTATAATTTCGTTAGTTTGATTGATATCTCGATCTGGTATTGTAGAGGCTAGTGTGTTACCTGTCGCTGGTTCTTGTGTTGTTAATGGTTCTGATACATGTGTATGACTCTGAGTTATGTCGATGCCCTCTCTCTTGAATATATTGATGAAATTAGTATACAGAGTTGGCTCGACGTATCCATATTCATCATCGGAGTTTGTAAGTCCGGGCTGGTATACAGCGATTTCTGAAAAATGCATGTTCCTTTAAAAGGAATTCCTAGTGCTAGAAGGTAAACATGTCACTAAATACTAGAATCAGTCTTGGAACCAGACTTCATAACAGGAGTGTTTTAATCAGGACCAATGGGAAAGAGTCCACCAAATGTTTAAGGTCTAATATTGACATTACTGTAAGTTAAAATCTTTCTTAAAGACCTATAACTATGTTATTGTTTTTGCTATAGTATTGACATATATTCATGCAACATAGATTATATTAAATGCTAAAGTGAGTTAAATTAAATAAAAATAAAAGTGGTAGAGTAATAAAAATGCATGAAATCAGAACCATGACATTGATAGGGAAAAGGTATTTCAGGCCCATAATGTTCTAACTAAAGATTACAGGTAATATTTAAATTTGGCTATCACAGTAACTGTTGCAAGCCAAGTCTGTGTGGCTTTAAATAAGAATACTGCTTTTGAGGTGTGCACATATATTACCCCTCATGAACAGACTCAGTAAATAAATATAAACCGAGTTTGCTACTATTCTCTCTTGTTTGTATTTGCTGATTCCAAGGGATTCCCTTTTGAATAATTAATGACATTCATACTAGCGTTTGGTTAGTGCTATGTCACATAGACGACAGATCAGTAGAGTTATTACTTACTTGTCTTTTGGAATCATCAAGCTCAATTTGTTGAGCTTTAAAGTACAAAAACACTGAAGCCGGTGCTAGGGGGCGCGAGAGGAGGTGTTGCATTTACATTTCGCATTAATATACTCAATTAAACCTAGTCTGTTACTTTTATATCTTGTCCCTTCATCTCTCTTGCTTGAACTTGTTTCTTTCAGTGGATCTCTTTTTGTCAGTATCTATAATAATTGTTTACATGTAAGCTGTATGTCACGGTGCTGGAATACTATGCACCTGGAAGCCATTACTTATTGACCATCGTTATGTTGCTCTACCAACTGAGCTATACGGCGTTACACTACTTTCAGAGAAACATAGTTTTTTTTATATTCAAGACTGAGTTGTGTTTGTTTAAGGTTTGGTGCAACTCTGTTTGAATCGTTATGTAAACACTACTTTTCATTTCCCAGGAGATATATATCAGAGTACCCATAACACACAACTAAGGGCTAAACAGAGTAATGTGGCCTTCGAACGGTTTGGTTGTCAATTTGTAAAAGGATAACATAGAAACAAAATGCCCCATGTAATTCTAATACACTGCACCAAGTCAATTTAATACATGCACATACTCATAAGTGTTGATTAATGACCGAAGAAGCAGCAAACATATCATATATTTTTCTTTTGTCCCAGTTTCGTTAGATATCGTTATAAGTAACACTCAGACTACTTACCTGGATTTCCGAACTCTTGATCGTATTTGATAGTTGCGCATGCACGTTCTGTTTCTTTCAGATAAATTTCCCATTTTCGGTTTTTGAGTCTTGTCACTAAACAGAATCTAACCAGCAACAAAAAACCTGGCACGCGCACTACATTTCTAGCCAAAACACCTGAAAGAAAGATAGACTAAAATCACAATTTACTCTAAAATGTGTCATATATAAGAAAAGCCGGATAAAAGCAAGGCAATTTCTAAAAATATAAAGAAATATACCAAACGAGGTAAAGCCACAAACCAAAAAATCAGATACCGTTGACAGCTCAAATTATCTTTCATAACAGTACAGTATGCCATTTTTATAACATTTAACAAGTGTCTCGAAGTGAGTACTCAAAACTGAAGACGTCCAAGTTGTACTGTATTTGGAACGGTTACAAAAGTATGCAATGGGACACGTTGATGTCATGGGTCAATTATTCCTGTCTCAAAATGAACATTACAATTGGGGAAATCCATTTGAACTCTTAAACATTTACTATGATTTTATAGAAAGCCAATTTATTTAACTATTTCTTAAGCATTCAATAATGTTTGTATTTTCTTTCACGAATATATCAGTTGCGTTATCATTAATTTATTATTAAGTGAAATTTAAAGTCGTATATTGCTATGAAAGAGATATCGTGTTTAGTCTTTCACCAGATAAACCTGTCGGTACCTGGATGAAATATTGGACATTGACAACCCTTTATTTTCTACTATGGTTATTAATATAATATTTTATATCCTAGAAAACATCAACTTAGCAAAGCTAATATTTCTGATACTAACGCTTCTTTTCTCGATTTACATCTCTCTTTACTGCACATGGTGAAATAATTAGCAAAATCTATGAAAGAGAGATGATTTTAATTTTGATATTATTTAGATGGGGATGTACCCCGAGCAACTTTTTATGGGGTCTATGTGTCACAACTTATTCGTTCTTCTAGAGCTTGTACTCGAGTTGAGGACTTTAATATTCGTAATCTTTGTATAACTAAAAAGCTACTCCATCAGGGCTACCGTTACCATAAACTACGTAAAGCCTTTGCAACATTTTATTATCGTAACGGTGATCTTCTTTCCAACTATGAAAGTAATTTAAGAACTCTTCTACGACAAGGAATATCCCAACCTGACTTATATGGTGACGTGATTTACAAACGTCGTAAGATCTTTGGTCATAATCACGTTCATGCTATCTTTGTTAAACTTGTTAAAAGGATTATCAAACGGGGTTATGACCCTATCATTTTGCAACGCACTGCCTGATAGATGGTGGACCCATTTACAGTTCGCTACTATGCTTTCCTCTTTACTTGTGCGATGACCGGACAGGCTGTGGACCTTATGATGGCGTCTACCTAAATCGCAAAATCACAGTGACGTTTACTGTACCTTCTTTGTGGCTTTCTATGCTATCGTTTTCTGTATTTATATATACACGAGCATCTTCGTGTTTTGCTTATATTGCCTATTAATGCTGCCTTGTTGGTTAGACAATAGTTGGTGTCGGGGATTTCTTTATTTAAACTGTTATACTGGGATGACAGTAGGGTAAATGTGAGGTTTGGTGCATCCCAGAACCTGGTTTAAACCTCCAGCGGCCTTTTTTGCCACTGACCGTTCCAAGGCGGTAGCCCTTTTATAAACTAGTTTTTGTGTCTCCAGTGTCTATAATCTATACATTTATATATGTATACTGCATATATGTATTGGACTCTTCTCAGAGTCAGGTTATATAAAACCTAACAAATCCAGTATCTATAATTTATACATTTATGTATCTAAACTCCTTATAAATAGCGGTCTCTCCTCAGAATCGGGGTATATAAAACCACCAATCACCAGTATCTATAATCTGTACATTTATGTTTCTGTACCTTTGATATATATTGGAATAAATGTACAGATTAAAGACCATGAAATGGGTGGTTTTATACAACCTGACTCAGAGTAGATGCCACCATATATCAAGGTATGGAGATGGCTGGTTTTATATAATTTGACTTTTAGGAGAGTCCAATATATATCAAAGGTATTAATTCATAATGTATAGATTATAGACCCTGGAGATGGCGGGTTTTATATAACCTGACTCTGAGGAGAGTTCAATATATATCAAAGGTATTAATAAATAAACGTATAGATTATAAACACTCGAGATGGGGGGGATTTGTATAATCCGAGAAGAGTCCATTATATATTTAAGGTATTGATACATACTGTATAGTTTATATACCCTGGAAAAGGATGGTTTTATATAAACTAACATGAGGAGAGTCCAATATATATATATAGGGAGTATATATGCGTGCATGTATAGATTACAGTTTATTTCTTTATTTAAGCCAAATGTGGCCCATGAACATGTTTACATAATATACATAGCTATACATAGTTGTCGCTAGTGAGATGAGGAAGAACCTAATGTATTTATATAGCAGGTTATAGTATGTAATTAACTACATGAATATTTGTGTTTCTCTCTTCCCGTCACATGCAACAACTCATGCATTTACTTAGGTCTTTTATCCATTCAGTCTTAGTCAACTAACATACACATAAAGACATGTTAATGCAATTTATGTACGCCCGTTCACTTAGTGATATATATATCTATCCATACGCGAGAGCGTGTGCGTGATGTATTTTTTTTTTATACTCGTACATAGTCTTGAATTATTCAATGCAATCTCCGTTTGAAAATCTGCTTTCCTCCAGCTGCTATGACATCCTATTGTATGTGGTATAATTATCATTTAAAGAGGAACATCCCTTTTTTTTAAACGTAAGATCTACTCGAAAATGATTATACTATTAATAATATATCAAAAATAACATATATTTGGTGGGAGTTATTGCCCTTTAAATGTTTTAATAAACGTTCTCCAGACTAGTTCTCCTGAACCCCTGGCAGATTTAAACGCAACTTGGCAAGGATGATCAGTATCAAGCCTAGTTGTGCATATCGTCGCCGTGTTCCAGCTGAATGATTTTTGGCGGAGTTATGGCCGATTAAAGGTTTTAATACACAACCGTTGTCCAGACTAGTCTCTTCTGAACTCAGTTTCGATAAATCTTCTGGACCCACTCTGCTGAAAGCGGTACAATTATTATTTAAATACGTTATAATATTATATTTTGTATAGAAATAACTAGCCAATAATGATTATACTATTAAGATAATAATAATAATAAGACCAGAGACGTAATAAACTTAAATCACTGGACTGACATGTGTGTATTAGTCTTTAAATCATCAAAACAATCTCCGTTTCGGTAATTCATATCTCAGTTTCGGTCCGTTTCGTTAAATCAACCCCATTCCGGTAAATCGTGAAGCGTTAGCTCCTCCCATCAATTAGGTACCGCCTCTGACTTTGTGGAGAGTCCGATTATCTGACCGTGAGGACGGTCAACGAATGTTTACCGAAAGGCGTATACAATGTGATCGTATTTTGAGTTTATTGTACAACTTGGTTTACACGTGTCTGTAAGCAGAATGAATAACTTGATGTAGTCCTTAATACTACATCCCGGTTTACATTTGCTGTGCACGCGTTAGTAAGTAGAACTCGTCGCGGTGTCCCAATTGACATGTCGCCAGTACTTAGATATCTCCGCCCTATTGTTGATGTCGGAGTATATTGAAAATAGTTTATATAACATAGTTGCACGTGCTTTATACACGTGCTGTTGTTTGTCGGAGGTATTGTTCTGGTTTGATTGGTTGAAATGGATAAATGATTGACAACTGGCGACATGTTAATTGAAGTGTAACACGCCCATTGATTGTTGCATTGAGTTGTGTGTGAATTAAAATTTAAAATGCCATGGTGTCATTCATATCTAGGCCCAAATTAAAAATGAATAACTACATTCTCATCACAAAAATCCACAGAAAAATGGGGGTCATGTATCTTCTAAGAAAGAACTTGTCTCATGAATGAATGCTCCCTTTAAAAACATACACTGAGATGCCAAAGTATTGTATTCATGCACTCATTTCCATATTATTAAGCAAAAAATAAATAAAAACTCACAATTTTTTTTAACATGACAATGCTTGAAAAATGTAACAAATATATCAACAATGTGATATAAATCAAAAATAGCACTTTAAATTAGTGAAAATGCCTTTTTTTACAAAAAAAAAAAGAGAATTATTTATTGCCTGCCATTATGCGACTACCCCAGGCTGACACTTCCTGTGTTGCAATGGGTGTGCTACACCTAGATAGCAAGGTAGACTCTGAATCCGGAGAGCACGGGTTCGAACTGAGTTTTCTTCGATGTGTTCTTAGACATGTTAGACAATCCACTTGATATGCCGCTCCTGTTGGATGGGGTGTAAACCGGGCGGTCCCTTTCTTGAACGGACTGAAGTAACAGTTAAAGACGTTCATGAATCGCCAATACGTGGTCCCGCCTTAATTCCAGTAAGCGAAGGGAAAGCCTATATTAGCAGGATTTTATAACGTATATTTCGACAATAAAACATGTTTAAAAACAATTTTTACTGAATAAAATGTGTGCCTGTTTAAAACTACCTATTAAATGTTTTAGGTTTACAATATGCATGTTTCTAATTTCGTTATTGTTTTACTTTAACAATATGCATACTTTTTAAGCCGAAGTAAAGGTTTTATTTAATACCTCAGCCAACCCCATTTTCACTTCTTAGACATGTTAGAGAAGGGTTGGATGGGGTATGAAAGTTAATACTCGGACCACGTAATGGTTTCACAACGGTTTATTTCAATAGATCGTCCTTTAATAACAGACTGATATGGGCTAAATGAGCGTTTAAGGCTGTCAAACTACTCACGCTTATGTAGTTCATCTAGGTTTCTGGTATGTAAAGAACAGATAAGCAGTTTTAATTTGTATTTTTAATAAAACAATATTATCAAATTTAACAACAATCAATCATAAAATATTGATACTGATACAATTTATTTAACACAAAAATGCTAATGTTCCATTTGTAGTTAATATCAGGGTCATATTTTAAAAAGACACACGGCAATCTTGAAATATCAAGAATTTAACTTCGCACCTTGATTAAGTACTCCAGTATCATTTTGACATTTAAATCTGTTTGAATATTATTAAATTAAATTAGAAGTATTCAATGTTGTTTCCTTATTTTACCTTAGTTTTCAAAATATAACCAGCAAGTGGTGACATGTAAAAGCATGCTGATATAAACATTCAAAAAGATATAAATAATACTTGCAAAAATGCAATTTATGTCGAAAAATCAACGTGTGCCGCGAGTTTTAAAACATTTAATATTGCCGAATGTCCCTTTAATCCCTTTAATAGAAGCACAGTCTTTACTAGGCATTAGAAAACATTGCCGTTGACGCCTATATTTGAAAATGGGGATCGTGAACCTAATAGCTGGAATTCATTCCGTATAATGATATAAAGCATAATTATGCACACGGCGTAGGATGCTAGTTTTGAAGCTGTAACTGCTATGTTTCTTACGGTAGTATGGAGTTATGAGGTTTAAATAGACTTATAGAGGGTAAAAACTACACAACTACACAACAGCTGGGTATGTATTAATCAAGCCTTTTAGCAATAGCTTAAGTAAAAATGTATCTTTTTTTAAAACACCTTTTTCTATTTTTATTTTAACGTCTTTTTTATGACTTTAATAAAGTTATGGATTGATAAAACGCATGTAGCTAACACTTGTCTTAAAATAGATACTCTGTAGTGCCGCTGAGTGTTTAATAATGATATTTGAAAATATGTAAATATCTTAAGACCGAGAAGATTCAATGCTTTGTTAGTTTAGGACTTTAGATACATATATATGAACTAACAAAATGCCATCTAACAAACTAGTATTTGTACATATACTGAGCAAAAATAAAAAGTACCCATTTTCCTTTCCTTTATATTATATAAACAAAAGAAAAGTTTGAGTACACAGGGGAGTTATCCCCCTTTTTCTTAAAACATGCATTTTTGGTAAAAAACACGTACAATCTACAACCATTACCTCAATTTGTCCAAGAAAATATAATCTATACGTCACAGAAAACACAACACCGATTGTGTAGGTAGCAGCTTTTGATTATCAAAAATCATCAAATTACCTCCCTTTAAGGTTTCCATAGCATCCATAAAAGAGTATTGATTGGCAAAATTTGAAAACTGTTTAAAGGAATATGTATTACTCAGTGAAGTGTGCTTAAAAACATCACATATTGTTTAACTGAAGCGCTGATCAAGCTGTCCTACGCCCTCAAAAACTGTTCTATGGAATACCAGCAAAAACGGAGGTACTTTGTGTGGTGAACAGATTACGGAAACGTGTTCATGGGCCATATTTGGCTTAAACATAATAAACTATACTCGGTAAACAAAGTTTTGAACCAGTGTATATAAAGTCATATAAAAATAAAAATAGTGGACAAAATTTAAGTATCTTTTTTTAGTAACCAAGATCTACCCTACCCGGTTAATTTGGTACCAGACACGTTACATTCCAAACAAGATTTGATTTTTAAAAGATATCGCGAACACACAAAGGGTCTGTAAAAATGTTGCAAAGTCCATACAAAGTAACAGTTACAGACATTCGAGTAACCAATAAAAAGATTATTATTTTTTTGCAAACTTTCATTGTAAACGATAATTATTGTTGATTGTTGATCTATTGTCAATTATCAACTGAGATAATAAGGGTTATGGTCGAATGTCATGGTTCAGTGATCATTGTACGGGTTCGAACACGGCCCTGGCCCAAAACTTGTTTTACCGAGTAAATATATCACTAGAACGTAGCAATGAGTTTTTTTTTTTTAAGTTTCTTACAAAATAAGCTTTTAAATATTTTAATGTAATTAATATAACATTTGGTATAATCAACACACACGTTAATTGCAAACATTTTTATAAAGCAATAAACAATATGTGTGGTTATGCTTGACGATAACGCATATTCCAGACCCACTCTTCGCCTCCACTTCACTTACTCCGTAATGCAGTGACACAGCAAGGGCTTGGAATCTTTACATCGACAGGCTTGAATGTTCAGCCAGATCCGCTTAATAGCTCAGAACACGTGCACTCAATACAAAGCGCGAACTTATACACGGTTGCACAACATCGTGCAATCATGTGTAATATAACCAGTCTATCAATATTAACTTCCAGCGCATGCAATCGTGTGTAATATTCCAGAAACCAGCCTATTAATTATGCGGATATGTCACATCTCCAGGATCACACTCGAGGTTAAATTGTGCGTGAGATCCTGCAGATATATTGTCAGTGAAAACGCACCATTAACTCCATGTTTATGCTGTTGGATTATTCGCAAACCATTAGGAATAAAACTGCTGAATCAATATCTTTTTTTATTTTCTAAGTATTAAATCTTGATACATAACTAGTCTTACATGTTTATTTGTAGGCTTTTATGACAACCAGTTACGCAGTTATTTACCTTGTCATTTAACATTGTTTACTATGTATAATCATAAAAATAAAACGGGTCCACTAAATTTAAAGCTGCATTAATGTGTCTTGGAATAAATTCCAATTGGTTTCACTGGCCTTACTATTGTTTGATCTCTGACAGTATTATGCAATGAATGTTTCCGAGAAAATGATTTCTTTGTGCGATGTAACTGAAGAAACCATAAATGCACGTGCATTTCATAACAATAATGTGGAGTGCACTAAATCCAGATATGCACGTAAATCAATGTTAAATGTCGACTCGTTATAGGGATTATATTCTATTTTGTCCAACATGCCTCATATTCAAACTTTTAAGGAATTTGTTTTGTGGTGCGTTTTCATTGACCATGAGTAGTTATAGCTATATATGTTGTCATACGGCATGTGTCAACGACAGGGTTCTTACACTTTTTTTGAGCTTAAGATAAACAATGTGTTCATTCTTCAACACATATGATGATATTAATATAAATATATTATCTGATCAAAACAAATACAATCCTGTTTAGGTAACGTATTCATGCTTTGACTAAGGTCGATTTCTTTAAACTCAATTATAAAGGAGCCAATGTACAAACCCGTCAAAGTTGTGTGGCTCGAAATACCAAATATCTGTCCAAATCTACACGTCGTCATCCAAATTGTATATGGCAATATGTTATCTATAGCCATGTGGGTGTTGGTGGGGGTGGGGGTGGGGGGATGTCGATAATTGTTTGATTATGTTTATTGACCTTTACTCGAAGCGTGTTATTTTCAAACATATTTTCAAGTGCCTTTTTTTCTCGTTAGAGATAAACCGCCAACAACAGCCAAACTAAACCTACTGACGACGAGGTAAAGATATAACTTACATTATTTGAGAACCCAAACTCTGTAGACACAATATAAATGGCTTTATACAGCCAGGCCAAAGCCCAAAACTGGAGCGTCGAATTGAGAGTTACCAACTCATAATTCATTTTACGCATATTAAATTACGAGTATTTTAAGAACCCGTGAAAAGAACTATACTTTTGATAGACGTATGCATTATATGACGTGAACCAGTTTTGTAGTGTAATTTTGCCCTTATTTGGCGGGTTAGTTTCTTTAAAGTACAGTGTATAATTCCGAATGTCGTTTTTCTGAAACAAATAATTTATGATCATATCATAATCCAATCTCATTAAAATCAGACCTACACTACTAAGGACCTGTGTGTGTGTGTGTGTGTTTCGGTGTGTGTGTGTGTGCGTGCGTGCGTGTTTGTGTGTGTGTGTAGTTCTGAGTTTATAGTCCCTCCACCAACTAACACGACAAACGTAATCTTGCGACACGTATCTTGAAGCGACGGGTACAATAGAGTCTGGACTATGATCTATGTTGAGTGTGTTGGTTGATCTTGTGCTGCTGTGTGGTCGTCTCTGTTGGTGGTTGTCGCTTTCGCTCTGTGGTTTTCGCTGCGTCGGTGAGGTGGGAGTCTGGACGACATCGGCTACGGTGGTTGCTTCAACGAACTACTGGGCTGGTGTAGTTTAAGTAGCCCAGTTTGGGGCCACACCCGTCACAGTTTGACCCCTGCGCCGCACACACCATCCGATGATCAGTACATATTCCGTCTTCGGTTTTCAGTCTTCCATCCTCGGCGTCGATCCGCTGTGGCGGTATAGCTCTCGGCTCCGGACTTCTGACTTCCAACTTCCAATTTCGGTGTAGCCATCAGATAATGGGTGCTGTGACGGGACACATTTCACATCTTCACCCTCGGTCAAATGACACTGAAGCTGCTAAACCACAAGTTAATGCAAGTTCAGCAATACCCGTAAAATCAACCCTACGTCCGCAAGTACGTAGAGTCGGCTGTGGGTAATGGCGTATAGGGCTGGCAAGACCTCCCCTATACAAACATCGTGAGTGTCTTCAGTACGCACGCAGCGACGTGCACGCTGTGAAGATAGCAGGTGTTCACTAAGGATCTGACAACATTGAATTGGATGTCACATCAGATTGACCTTACGATTAGCCAATCAGATTTCAGCCTACATAGACTGCTTCACTGCGCATGTCGCTTTTCAATCAAACGCGGTATTGAATGAGACAATGTCCGTAACTATTAGATTATAAAAAAACAAAATAATTGCGTTTACAAACGTAACACACCAACCATCATTGAATATTTAGTGTAAAACAACAACAACAAAAAAGATTTTTTGACGGAATTCAGTCGTGGTACAAAAAAAATGTATCGCTTCATGGGGTTGAGCCAACACTATTATTACCCTAGCTGGTAATAATAACAACGTCGCAATCGTCGACTTCGTTATCAACTGAGCTAAGCGGGCCAGACGCATGACGCACTATTTAGAAATCTAATGTCGTAATAATCTCGGAAGAATATATATTTTCCAAACACATGACCGCGTCCATTATTTTCTTCGTACTGGGTTATTCTAATCTTATCAAAATATTTAATTAAACTACCGAAATGAGGTATATCCTTTGATAGTAGATTAAAGAAAAGAACTATCCTTTGAGGGGGTGGATGTAACCTAAATATTGATAGGATAATTTGTAAGAATCAATTTCATTGGTCAACACTTATTTTAATATAGAGGTGCGACCGGGTATCGGAGTTATGTACTATAAAAATATATTTATATTTGCATATACGCATATTTATAAATGTAAAATGGACAAGAAACATATGCTGTCTGGATGGTTTAAAAAGATTTAGATAATCACCAGAAAATTGTTAGACCATGCTTATTTATCATAATTTGTTTGAACTGGAACTTGATAGTTTGATATATATTTTGTAATGGTGACTTATAGGCCCAGTGGGCCGGGTGTATGGTATCCTGAACTATTGTTTTATATATGCTTGTTTGTACGTGCATGTATATTGTATATACACATGTCACGTTAATAAATGATTTACTTACTTATTTACTTACACCAATATTTGCAGTGGTAAATTCGGCGGGAGCAGTACCGCCAAAAAGGTTAAATTGCTATTTCACGAACTGATTCCATAGTCGCGTTACAAAGAAAGCCACATTTTGAACGATACGAGAAAGACCGAGGGCCTTTGGATCATTAACAGAATTGTGGTGGATTAGACAGTTATTGAACATATTATGTGTAAAGTGAATATACACTTTGTGAACTTTGGTGTTCGAGAAACGGTGGATACGGATAAAAAGGAAAGAGTGAAAGAGAAACTCGACTATAAGAAATTAAACGACGGTGAGAGGTGCTCACAATTGTATTGTCGAAGCAGAAGGATGAGCCGGAAGACGATGTAAGGGCCTCTGTTTTTTCTCCAGTGCATAAAAGGACAACCCAAAGGTGCACATAAACTGCAGTCCGAAGAAGAAGGAGCGTGATGCGTATGTGCAACAGACGAAAATGATTGGTTTTCGGATGGGAAAGACTTTATAGCGATGCAGGAGGAGCTGGCGAAGCTGGACCAGAAGGAGAAACGTTTGAAGAGGAAGGTTGAGCGGGATCAGTTGCAGGATAAGTTACGACAGAAGGAGGCGTCCATTAAAAAGCTGAAAGGTACGAACAGTTCCAAAATTGTAAATAAAGTGAGTGTGGAAAAACAATCAAACGTAGATCATGACAAAGTGTCTACAGTAAAAGTATCTAGCGTGAAAAAAGACAAAGATTCAAATCAGTGAGAAAGGATGAACAGTTGAAGGAGAGTGTGCATAGGAAATGGGGTAAACTTGGGCTGCAATCTGATACCAGTGACTCAGATTCGGACAGCACTAGTATTTCGATGATGAATCTAGTAGTAGTGGGTCAGATGATGGGCAAAGTAAACGTCCTTTCGTTTGTTCGAACATCATCTGAAGTGCATATGAAACACACGATTTCATTGGTTGGATTTAGTTGATCTTCTCATGAATAGTTATATAATCCTTCATAAGTCTTCTCTATTTTTCTCAACACCCTTCGTACATGTTGGATTGGTTTCCAATTAAAAAACTCTAAGCGGCTCGAAAATTCAAATATAGGCTGGTATACATTTTGTTTTGGTATTAGAATGAAACGCGCTTAACTCTTAACCCGCTAAGCACGACTTTAATAGCCTTTGCGTCCATTGTAAACCCAGATCAGCCTTCGAGTAACTCGCAGGCTGATCAAGGTTTACAATGTTCGGGTGCCGAGCAGTCATTTCCCCCAATATATCTCTTTGTCACATAAATGGAATACTTTTAATTCAAGGAAAGAACAGTGCATTATATATAAGTTATGTAGCAGACTAAGAGTTAAGACTTAACATATCGAAAGGTACATGTAGCATATCAACATACGTGTCTATGCCAATTGTATCATTTACAGAACGCCAACTTTATGTTTTGTTATTGCTGAAAAGCATGATAAACCTAAAAACAGTTCTAAAGACTATTGGAAATCACAATTGCGTGCCCACAATAATTGCTTTTTAGACTCATCTAGCAAATAATTAAACGCGCGTCTTTTTCAGAGTTGATGCTTGGGAAAATTCCTTTTTTTCTGAGTTTGGTATTGACATTTGAAATAATATGAAATATTGGAAAACTGCTGGATAACAGATGCCATGACAGAAAATGCTTATTGTACTTTTAGTTGGTAAAACATCAATGGTAATTTAATGGTTTCTAAGAAATTTATGATCAAGTTCATGTGCGATGTATTTTCCCTCAAGGATTCGGGATAAGAGCTTGACATGGGTTTGATTATTGAGAAATGCACATAAAGCTGTGGACCTTAATTCGAAAGATTTTGATGAGAATATGTGTGAAGTTGGGTAAATTTTGGTAATTTTGCCAATGGTTTAGGTTGTTTTGGGTTGATCTGAATATAACTGTGAAGGATGTATGTAGATATGCGTATTTCATTTCGGTATTTCGTGCAACCGTCAATCATTAAACACAATACATCACACTCTTATACACAACACGTATTTTATCACAAATTCACAACGCAAAATAATTACACGGTCGTTACATTTTAGTTTCTTTTGCTAACAATTTTTTGTTAGATTTTGTTGATTTAATTGAGCCAGTTTTTATAAAGCTGCGACGGAGTTTTCCGTCTTTATCAAGCGTCCATTTACAGAGACAATTCTCCACCGATTCATCCGAAGACCGATTTTCTGAACGATTTTCTGACCGATTTTCCGACCGTACGCTGGATTTTGGTTCCTCTTTTCGTTGGCGCCTTACATGATTCCCGTTAACGCTATCTACTAAGTACTGAGACTGCTGTAGGTATACAGGATCAGGTTTAGAGTTCCATCTGTACCACGTTTTACGTAATTCCATCTGAACCTGTAGGACGAAAGCAAGATTTTAATTATATTTTTTTTTTAATTTTGAGAGGAGAAACCTTTTTTTGGAAGTTTAAACAAATCTTAACAAAACATGATTATTCTCATAAAAACAAGCACCTACAACATTGCATTATTTACATATTTACACAGTCTAAATTTGTAGATATAAACCCGTTTGAAAAATATTTCTAAAATCTACTGGATAAATATGTACACATGTGTATTACTTGGTCCTGTGGTATGTAACTATAGTTTGTACTTCGTACTTACAAAAACAATACATACTCTATAAACAAGTTACTATGGGATCATCCAGTTAACGGATCGTCGTACCCACCCGGTACCACAATCAGAGCATTCAAAACTTATCAAATTAAACGAGACTGTTAATCATGTCAATATTTACAAAGGTAGGATCGTTAATTCATTTAAAAAGTTATTTCTAGGGTATCCATAGTTCCAAATTAATTTTTTCTGTAGAAAGTGACATAAGGAACTTTACAATGACTAGAGTATCCACAGAACGAATCACCTTACCCGCCGAACAACAACATCCTGTATACGCATTTATTTATCCTCGCTGTATTGCACTAAGCATTTTAGCGAGCAGACCTCGGTTTAAAGTCTCATCCGAAGGACTGGTAAGGTAGGAAATACTTTTGAAATATTTCGATAATTAACCCAAATTCGGTCCTGGCTGGGTACAACAACATCCAAAACAAGAACTGGCCTATTGAGTATAGCCTTTCACACATGACTATGTAGTTATACGGATAAAAATACGAAAGAAACAAAGTAATACAAAACGTAAGATTAATAGTAACGCAAGTAGTAACACAAGTATAATCACAAGTAGAAACCCAAGTATAATCACAGTAGAAACACAAGCAGTAACGCAAGTTGTAACAAACAAGATGTAAAACATGTCATAATACAAGTAGTAACACAAGTAGTAACAAAAGTAGTAACAAACCAGATGAAAAACATGTAGTTTAGTTACTTAGTAACCCAAGTAGTAGAATAAGTAGTAACATAAGTACAATCATAAGTAGTAACACAAGTAGTAACACATGTTGTAACACACAAGACGTATAACATGTAGTAATACAAGCAGTAAAATAAGTTGTAACACATGTAGTAACACAAGTAGTAACACATGTAGAAACACAAGTAGTAAGACATGTAGTAACACAAGTAGCAAAACAAGTAGTAACACATGTAGTAACACAAGTAGTAACACAAGTAGTAACTCAAGTAGTAATACAAGTAGTAACACAAGTGGTAATACATGTTGTAACACACAAGACGTATAACATGTAGTAACACAATCAGTAGAATAAGTAGTAACACATGTAGTAACACAAGTAGTAACACAAGTAGTAACACATGTAGTCACACAAGTAGTAATACAACTAGTAACACAAGTAGTAACACAAGTAGTAATACAAGTAGTAACACAAGTAGTAACACAAGTAGTAACACCAGTAGTAATACAAGTAGTAACACAAGTAAAACACAAGTAGTAATACAAGTAGTAACACACGTAGTAATACAAGTAGTAAAGTGTCTTACCTCCTGGTTAAAAAAGCAAAACAGCACAGCTACGAGAAACCCCTGCAGAAAAGAAAAAATCATGTTATGTGTTTTACAAGTTGATCATAAACTGCAATGCGACACACGACAACATTGAGTATTAAAGGAACAATTGGCAGTCTTGATCATTAAAAGGGAAAAACGGCGGCCATGATTCTTAAAAGGGCACATGTATTCTTGATTATTAAACGGACAATAGGAAGTAATGTTTAATGAAGAGATACTCTTAATTGTTAATGGGTTACTTTTTAAAGCCAAGGTATCATTTTCATTAAAATATTTACAGTCTACAAAATACAAAGGAAATGTCAGCGGCCCATACTACAATTGTTGTTATTAACAGTTACGAACCAATATTTCAGTAAGACCTATGATATAACAACAAGAACATGTGTGTTTGTTTTTATCTCCCAGATATTTAAACACATCGTATTTAATGCACATTTATGAGTATGACTTGTAATTGCAATATATACCTGTCTATTTTTGTCCAATAGTGGTGTGAATATAACACCACTAGAATAACCACATAGCACATTCTAGTATAATAGTGATTACATGATGATCAATGACAGTAATCAAAATACAAAACTATCCCCCCCCCCCCCCCCCACCCCCCCCCCCCCCCCCCCCCCCCCACCCCCATGTAATCGCAGTAGGCATATAATTATAATGAATGATATATAATACAGTTTAAATCACACGGGTTTTAGATGAATGCCAGTGTTTAAGAGCTGAATGTAATATTAAGCGTTCTTCCTTTACTTCGGTACCTAGGAAGACGCGATGCCGAGAATTAAGATTTAGTTTTACGAGCGTGAAACTCTGATCAACACGGAAATTCATCTAGATACAGAATGTCAGCGTTATCTTTTAATAACGCGAACAGTGTATTACTCCCTTCGCGCACGGGACCGACGGCTATACATCACATCAGGCGAATGGACTTTGCACGAGTAAAATACTGTGACAGTACTATTGCGTTTGACATGAAATGACATAACCCCTCTAGGAACTGAACCTTGATCCTCCGAGACGAGAGGCAAGTCTGCAAACCACATGGCCAACAAAGCTCCATAATGTTAGCATTGTTTAGACACTGTAATGAACTGTACGGTAAATGATGTTTTATGGAACTATATTACATATGTATCTGTGATTTGAATAGGAAATACTGGGAATAGAAAAGCTATATCTACTCGTTTTCTCTACTGGGAAATATTTCCCAGTACGGAACATTGCTCGGCCTTTTCCGTCAGTGGCGGGAATGCCAAATGACGTTCCGATTGCTTTACGGACGTCGTCGTCAGATTCCGCCACTAGAAAACATCGATTACGGAAATTAACGAAGAGTTCCGGTTCCGCTTGTTTTGTTTGTATGACGTAACGACGTCTTGAATGACGTAACGTCGTCTTGGCGTTCTCGTGCAAACTGGTGTAAAAAGGCGTGAATCATTAGAAATATTAATAAAATATCATTTTAAATTATGTAATATATAGTTTAATAACCAGTGTTTTTGAGATACTGAAAATATCTCCTTCGGTAGAGAAATGGCCCCGATATAAAAATGAGTGCGGAGCACGAGTTCTTATATCGGGGCCATTTCTCTACCTCGGGAGATATTTCCCGTATCTCAAAAACACTGGTTATTAAACTCTATATATCATCGCATCGCCAATATTGTATTGTTTCGGTGTAATGTTCTCTTGCACATAGATGAATACAAAATCAGGCTAGGGAGACACTAGAACCTGTTTCATTTTCTGTATAACACGGTTGATTTAGATGAAGTCCAATTTTGGCAGCGTATTACGGAGTTACATATTGACACAAGAGTGTGGGATGTATAGATGAATGAATCGGTGTTTTGCGGTCTTTTGATATATTTTGGACTGTGCTCACCAAGCAAATGATGATGAAACTTCAAGGATGAGTTTCGTTGCTAGAAATCGAACCCACAACCTTATGATACAGAAGTGAGCATCATCTGATTTTTTTTCAGAAAGTGGTTGTCACGTCATAGTGCTGTTGCTTTCAGCAAAAATACATAATATTATAAAGAAATACAATTTCTTTTTTTTATCTTTTACATCGATTGCGAAACAAGTTATGGAAAATTATATAAATCACTTTCTATGGCTTCCTGCAATGCACTAAGTACTAAGAAATGTGGGTTAATTATCTTGCTTAAAGCTACAGAGTCCCTATTTTAACTGGTAATATCTCATGAATACGAATGAGTCACTTGTGAAGTAGTTTCAAATCGACGAATACCCCAATAGGCAATAGGTATTTAAGGCAGAAATCGATGCATAAAATATCACATTCTTATTTAGCCTTCGTACAGGTAATATCGATAAATATACGGATTCAGAATATATATAAAAAAAAAATACTTGCCCGGAACGGGATCTGAACCACTGCCGTTGCGCTTTTCAGTGTTTATGGCCGTACGTTTAACCACTAGACCACGGCTATTTGTTTGTATGTTCTGTCATTATTAACACTAAATAGGCATTACACAATACCTAGCGCACAAACAAGCTCATCAAGCGCTAAATAACACGTCGAGAAATGGTGGTTTTGAGGCGGAATATTAGTTTCATATTGATAACACAGTATTACACTAGGCAATGTGAAATTACACGTCCGACAAGATGGACTATATATTTATGGATTCATCTTGAGTTGCATTCAAATAATTATGTAATGTTATTTTGCCTCATAATAAATGCAAGTTTGTATACCATTTCCTCAAGAAGCGTTATAGCTCAGTGGATAGAGCACCTAACCTGAAATCAAAAAGTCGTGTGTTTGAGTCCCGAAAGAGGCTATGTTTTTTTCTTCTGTAAATCATAATGTTACCTGTGTACAGGTACGATGTGCACTGGTCGATATCTCTACAATACATTCTGTTCTGCGTTATACTTGCTCGCTTAAATACCCGATTTCGACTTGAGCAGGTGAGCATGAAGTTACAAATAAAGACACGCCTACAAAGAAGAAATCGATTGATATAGAGACTATGTAGCTTTAAGAATAAATAGCATGGCCACGAGAATTATAATAGCAAGAATAACAGTTGAATTGAATGTTGTTTAACGGCTCATCAACACAGTATAGGTTATTTAGAGCCACCAGAGAGAGGGAAAGGATACATAGGAATCCGGGAACCGTGCCCTACTCTTATTATCGAATAGATTTCTTTGGTTCTTTAACGTGCTCGGAGGATAGACGAGACGGGATAGGCGGCCACGGGACCTCCCGGTTTACGTCCCCATCCGACGGATGAGGCTAAGGGAAAGTGTCTTGCCCAAGAACACACCGACGAAATTCAGTGGCAGCACGGAGGATTGAACACGGGGCCTCCTGTTACAAATCCGCCACGTTACCGACTGCGCCACGCCATCCCTCACAAGAATAGCAGAAGACAGGTTTGCAGACGTTTAATTTGTGTTAATGCAATAAAATGTGCAAAACATACCTCAGATTCCTGTGTGTTCTTTTAACAATCGTTTGTTAGGAAGATATTAGTCCGCAGGTTTTTGTTAGGATCTGCAGGTTTTTATTTTTTTATTAACCCATATTTAGGAACCTAATACCAGAAATATTATCGCGTGTAATTTAAACCGCATCTGTAGCCAATGATTTATTTCTATAATTCCGAAACAATATAGCCGTATATTTGTTTTTGTATTTTTTAAACAAAACTTCTGAAGAGCTTGTATTACCTTCATCCACTTTCGAAAAATACAATCATAATATATCAACAACAAAAATCCACGGAATTAAATTTCTCGCCTACACTGCGCTTTGGCACACATGAAGCAGGCCTATATGGGTGCAATTTATCCCGAGTTGTAGAATCATCTTTAACTTTGACGTAATGCTAGAGCTGTAATACCATTGGCCTTATTTCGACGTCAGTGCACCATTGATTTTCCTTCTTCGTTGTTTATAGGTTTTACGCACGTCAAAAGATAAAACATGCTATTGAACGTGTTTTTCTAGGCACTTCTTAACTTTACAACACGGAGGCACACCTTATATGTATGCAAGTACGCGGTAAGATTGACTTTCCCATGTTGCAGTATAAGAATGCACGAAAACATGTTGCTCCCGAGAAAGTGACCTAAACGCAACACTTGAACAATAAGCTATCTGCCCTTTGCCTTGAGGGTAATGGTCATACCCGCTGTTACTATGTTGAGTTGTACTTCCCAAGGTACAAGGTTTGAAGTCTCTGGTGCAATTTTCAAAAAGTGGCTTAAACGCAAACTTGTAATGTAAAATTTACTAAGAAGTCGTCCCTTTGCGCGGTGGGTCAAGTTCTCACCATCGTTTGCTATTTCAGATTGAATTGCGTACCAGGCTACAACTATAGCCCAGTTCGGTAACATGGTGTGCTTACCTTTAATGGGAAATACAGAGTTGTCATATTTTCAACTTCCTGTGAGCAAATTTCTTTTCTTATATCCAAACCGAAGAGCTTGTAAAGACATATTTCCCAACGCTAACTGGTCGTAACTAAAAAGCATGCAAATCTTGCTTATTTACTGCTAACATGCTACATATACGTTGAGGCAAGATTAAAATTATATTATTTATTTCGTTTGAACGGAGTGAATAAGAAAAAACAAATAAATTATTTTCTCTCATTGGGTAAGCAAAGCTATATAAACGCATCGTCTGCTTGTATTTCATACATGCGCAGATGTAACGGTCAGTTCACGTGATGTATCACGTGGTGTTTGAATTCTGGTCGTTCAAGTTCTGGACGACGGCGGGTTAACACGTCTAAGCGTTTAGTTAAATTTTATGATTTTAGAATTAAATTCTTAACAGAAGCAGGAACGTTTGTGTGGTTTTAAAGCATTTGTTTTGATATTATGTATTTTTTACGTGAAATTCGTCGGTCATTGCAGACACTTGTGTAAATTACTATGTGACAAAGATAAATAGAGTAAAATTTTAGCGTTTCGTTGTTTTTATAAGTTTGCTTAGGTGCAGTGAAAATTCTTTGTTTAGCATTGCTATATTGAATATTATCTATGTTCTAGCTAAAAAATACAATGTTCTTGACTTCAATGAAGAAAAATATAAGTTAATAATTTAGCTGTACTAAATACACAATTTTTCTGGTAATTCTTTATTGTTTTGGAAAAAAAATAAAACCAAAACACAATTAATGAAAAACCTGCTTTATATGTTTACTTTATGCAAAAGCTTTATTGAACGGTCTCGTCATCAATAACACAATTTGCTCATGCAATGTATGTCTAACAGTGATTTACAGTAACGGTTCATACTACTGGGTATGAAAATTATTACTCTTGTACATGCAGAGTTGTAATATCCAACTTCCTGTGAGCAAATTGTGCTAAAAGCTGTCAGAAGAGATTTTAAAGGGACAAATTATTTTGGGCTATAACCGAAGTTTAACGTCTCTAGTGCCCACAGTTCCTGAGAACGTGACCTAAAACGCACAACTTGAATGCTGACGACGCGGCTGACGCCGTGGCCAAGACTGTATCACCTATGTTTCGACTTGAAGAGAAGAGACAAATCTTTTACTTCCCCGTTTAAATGCCTGGCTTACAATACGCCATATTAGGTTAGCTTTAACCCTTAACCCGCTAAATATGTATAATAGACTGTTCTTTCTTTGAATTAAGACCATTCCATTTATGTGACATAGGGGTGTTTTGGGGGAAATGACTGATCAGCAGCCGGACATTGTAAACCCTTATCAGCTTGCGAGTTACTCGCAGGCTGATCTGGGTTTACAATGACGTAAAGGCTAATATATTCGTGCTTAGCGGGTTAAGGGTTAAATGTCGTATTTTTGTAATAAATGTTTACCTGAAACGAGTTAAAGAACATCTCAAAATACAGTTTAACTATTTCCGCCGTTGGTGCGACGTTATCTGGTAGGCCTATAAACACGATATAATGAACACCGAACAATGGAATTAATATCAGGGTTGCCTTCCCTAAGCGCCTGAAATGAAAAAAGTGTATATATGACATTGAGAAAACTTTTAAAAAACACACATGAAAAAATGTCACCGGTGTTTACCATTGATTGAAATACAACATTTTATTTTATATATGATGAAAGGATGAAGTTTTCACATTGAAATATATCATAATCAATATTTAGTTTTCATTGATTTTTTTTTTACTTGTCTCCGGGGACATTTTTGCAAATGCCAAAGTCCACTTATTTGTTTCTCAGTTATTTCACTGAAGTGTGATATGAACTTGACTTTATAGTTTCACTGAAATAGCATATACTCTACATTTCATTTGATACTTGGATACATGTAGTTAAAACACACACGATAAGATACATACGATAAGAGAGGCAAGACAAACGGTTTGTGTTTACGCCAACCAACACGTATCTATTATGTCAAATAGACGCTGTATTTGCACATTTACCTGTATAATTTATGTCAAACCGACGCTCTATTTGCCCATATACCTGTATATATTATGTCGAGCCGATGCTGTATCTGCACAATTACCTGTATCTAATATGATCAGGTAACGATGTATTTGCACATTTACCTGTGTATTTTATGTTAAAACAACGCTCTATTTGCCCATATACCTGTATTATTATGTCGAGCCGACGCTGTATTTGCACATTTACCTGTATCTATTATGTCGAGAAAACGCTACGCTGTATTTGCACAATTACCTGAAAATATTATGTCCAGCCGACGTTGTATTTGCACAATTACCTATATCTATTATGCCGAGCAAACGCTGTATTTGCACAAATACCTGAATCTATTATGTCGAGCCGACGCTGTATTTGCACATTTACCTTTGCATATTATGTCGAGTCGACGCTGTATTTGCACATATACCTGTATATTTTATGTCGAGTTGACGCTGTATTTGCACATGTACAAGTGTCAGTTATGTCGAGATGACGCTGTATTTGCACATTTACCTTTGCATATTCTGTCGAGCCGACGCTGTACACATTTACCTGTATCTATTATGTCGAGCCTTCGCTGAATTTACACATTTACCTGTATCTTGTCAAAGTCTATTATGTCAAGATAACGCTGTATTTGCACATTTACCAGTATATTTATGTCAACCCGAAGCTGTATTTGCACATTTACCTTTGTCTATTTTGTCGAGCCGACGCTGTATTTGACCATTTACAAGTATCTATTATGTCGAAACGACGCTGTATTTGACCATTTATCAGTACCTATTATGTTGAGCCGACGATGTACTTGCACATTTACCTTTATCTATTATGTTGAGACGACGCTGTATTTGACCATTTAAAAGTATCTATTATGTCAAGACGACGCTGTATTTGACCATTTACAAGTATCTATTATGTCGAGCCGATGCTGTATTTGACCATTTACAAGTATCTATTATGTCGAATACATGACATACTAGATATGTACCTGTATCTTTATGCTGTATTTGCACATTTATCTGAACCTATTATGTTGAGCCGACGATGTATTTGCACATTTACCTTTATCTCATATGTTGTGGTGACTAATGTTTTTGCACAAGTACCTGTACCTATCATGTCGAGGTGACGCTGGATTTGCACAATTATCTGTATCTGTTATGTCGAGCCGACGATGTATTTGCAGATTTACCTGTATCTATCATTTAGCAGTACATAGTATGTCCTACTGACACTACATTTGCACATTTACTTGTGTCTACTATTCCGAGATGACGCTGTATTTGCACATTTACCTGTATCTATTATGTCGAACCGACGCTATATTTGCACATTTATCTTTATATAGTATGCATAGCCGACATCACATTTGCACATTTATCTGTACATATTATGTCAAACAGACGCTATATTTGCACACTTACCTGATCTATTATGTCGAGTTGATGCTGGGCTTGCAAATTTACCTGTATATATTATGTCGAGTTGATGCTGGGCTTGCAAATTTACCTGTATATATTATGTCGTGTTGATGCTTTATTTACACATTTACCTTTGCATATTATGTCGAGCGACGCAGTATTTGCGTATTTACTTGTAACTGTTTTGCTGAGTTGACACTGTATTTTCACATTTACCTTAGAATATTATGTCAAGCCGGCGTTGTATTTGCATATGTATCTGTATCTCAGTATTATGCCGAGCCGATGCTGTATTTGCACATTTACCTGTATATATTCTGTCGAGACGAGGCTGTATTTGCACATTTACAAGTATCTATTATGTCGAGTTGATGCTGTATTTGCAGATTTACCTTTGCTCAATATGTCGAGCCGACGCTGTAATTTGCACATGTACCTGTATCTATATCGTATGTCAAGCCGATGCATTCGAACATGTATCTGTATCTTTATGCTGAGCCGCTTATGAATTTGCATATTTACATGTGTATATATTGTCGAGCCGTCTCTGTATTTGTACATTTACACGTATCTATTATGCCAAGCCGACGCTGTATTGGCGCATTTAAGGCTACAGAGTTTCCATATCAATCTTATTTGTAGGCGTGTCTTTATTTGTAACTTCATGTTTACCAGCTCATGTCGAAATCGAGTATTTAAGCGAGCAAATATAGCGCAGGAAATCAGTTGAATGTCCAGACTCTATTGTGCCCATCGCGTCAGTCTACCTTGACGTGTTCGTTGGCGGACGAACTATAAACCTTAGAACTACACACACACACACACGCAGGAAATCATTTACTGTATATACATCGACCAGTGCACATCGTACCTATACACAGATAATAGTACTTTTTACAGAAAAAAAAGTTAGCTTCTTTCGGGGCTCGAACACACGACCTTCTGATTTCAAGTCCGGTGCTCTATCCACTGCACAGTAACGCTACATGTGAGAATAGTATACTCACTACCATTTATTATCAGGCAAAATATCTTAACATATTTGAACGCAACTCAAAATGGATCAATAAATATGTTGTCCATTTTGTCGCACGTGTAAATTAACATTGCCTGTTGTAATACTGTATGTTATCAATACGAAACTAATACTTCTCCTCAAAACAACCATATCTCGACTTGTTATTTAACGCTTGATGAGTGTGTGTGCGCGCTTGTAATTACGTAATGCCTATTTAGTGTTAAAAATGCTACAACATACCAATAAATAGCCTCGGTCGTGTGGTTCAGCCTACATCTTTCAAAACTTACAAGTGAAAGGCTGTGGTTCAAATCCCGTTCCGGGCAACTATTTTTTTATCACATATGTTCTGGAGCCGTATATTTATCAATGTTACCTGTACGGAGGCTAAATAAATAGGTGAAATTTTACGCATCGATTTCTGCTTATATATCGACTTTTAGGGTGTTCGTCCATTTGAAACTATTTCACACGTGACTCATTCATATTCATGAGTTATTACCAGTTAAAATAGACGTTGTATTCGCACATTTACCTTTGCATACTATGTCGAGCTGAGGCTGTATTTGCACTGTTTCCTATATCTATTTTGTCGAGCCGACGCTGTTAAGTTGCACATTTACAATGTATCTATTATGTCGAGCCGACGATGTATTTGCACATGTATCTATTACATTTGTATATCGAACCGACACTGTCTTTGCACATTTACCTGTATCTTTGTTATGTCGAACCGACGCTCTATTTGCCTGTATACCTGTTTATATTATGTCGAGCGGAAACTGTATTTGCACGTGTACCTGTATCTATTATGTCGAGTCGACGCTGAATTGCTCATTAACCTGTATCTATTATGTCGAGTCGACGCTGTATTTGCACATTTACCTGACATTGTATCTATTATGTCCTAGTGACACCATATTTTCACATATACCTGTATCTATTATGTCGAGTCGACGCTGTATTTGCACATTTACCTGACGGTGTATCTATTATGTCCTAGTGACAGGATATTTTCATATTTACCTGTATCTATTATGTCGAGCCGACACTGTACTTGCACATTGACCTGACAGTGTATCTGTTATGTCCTAGTGACACCATATTTGCACATTTACCTGTATCTATTATGTCGAGCCGACGCTGTAGTTGCACATTTATGAAGTTTGGTGAATAGAGCTCGTAAAATATTGATGAAGAAAATGAAGTTTATCTGTAAAAGAGAATCACAAGTTAAAAATTAACTAACACTCATGTCAATACAATACAAACTACCAACACTCATGTCAATACAATACAAACTACCAACACTCATGTCAATACAATACAAACTACCAACACTCATGTCAATACAATACAAACTACCAACACTCATGTCAATACAAAACAAACTACCAACACTCATGTCAATACAAAACAAACTACCAACACTCATGTCAATACAATACAAACTACCAACACTCATGTCAATACAAAACAAACTACCAACACTCATGTCAATACAAAACAAACTACCAACACTCATGTCAATACAATACAAACTACCAACACTCATGTTAATACAATACAAACTATCAACACTCATGTCAATACAATACAAACTATTGAACCAGGCTTCTTGTAATTAAAAAATGCATTAAAGGAATAGCTAAATTATAAACGTAAAACATCTGTTGATATGCCAACTTATTTAATTTAACACGACTTGCAATAGTGAATACACTGAGGTATTTAAAAAAAAATACGAACCCGTATTATAAGATGAAACCGAAATTAGGAATTTATTTTTCCGAAGGGAATTTGATTGTTTTACTATTTATATATTTTACCTCCTGCCAGATTTTAATTGAACAATTCATTATGTTTTCCTAATTTCCAATGAAATAAGAAAAAAGCTTTTCAAATTAGTGATTTCCTTCCTCCTGCGGCTCTATCTCTTTTGATGGTTCGTAAATCGAATAATAGATAAATAAAAACCTAAGTCGACCATCGAGGCGTCTTAGAAGCAGAAATCATGCCAGATAAAGTTAACAACTGAGCACGATTGTGACATGTTTCTGTGATGCTTCTCTAACTTCCGGTAACAAAACACTTTTCCGTGCTCCAGTCGATCATTTGGTATCGCACGTCTTCACGCACCCTTTTTTGTAAAGTTTCCTGATATCTACAACAATCTGGTATTTTAACGACAAGTATATGAATATTTGGTGAAAGTGGTTTTTTAGTATTCATGTCGGTCGTGGAAAAAATAAAAAAAATGAAAATAATATACAATTATGGACTTTTCAGCTGTTATACATGATGTGATATGCACCAAAAAAATCATTATTGACCGAGGCGATATGAGTATGATTTTACATGTTTGGTACATATCAACATCATGTATAACAGCTGAAAAGTCCATAACTGTTTTATTATATAACCCTCAATTTACAATTATATAAAACAGGTCAATATCAAAAAAACAATTATATAAAACAGGTCAATATCAAAAAAACAGGTCAATATCAAAAAAACAGGTCAATATCGCTAGATATTTTTTCTAAAAAATTACTTTTTAGCCAATGAAAACGCGTCTATTTATAGGTTATATAATAACATGCGATAACAACTTTATATACTGAAAGAAATAAGTTTAGCACGTAAATATGGATATCTAGTTTAAATAAATCTATTGTTATTTTATAATGTGAAGTATTTCAAAACATTGGAATGACATAGGGTGACATTCTTTTTCATCTGTTATTTGTGTTCCAATGTAAGTATCAGAGTTAGCTCCCATTTAGTTAAAACAGCATATTTCACATTTAAAAAATACAAATATGGTAAAAAGCTTGATTAAACTTTATTAAATATTTGTTCTGAGTCGCAAGTTATAAAAACCGCAAAACAAGTTGACAATAACCTTGCCATTGTAAAGATATAGGGAACCAAAGTTTACCATTTGTGAAATTACCTCCTTTACATTGAAATAAGAACGAAATTATATGTTCTGCATCATTTTGATTTTTTTCCCCGCAGATATAGTTTGAAAACAATGCCAAGTATATAATCCATAATTATGTTAATTATATTGTTTAGAACCTCTGCCACGCATAGTCTAGAACATGAGCAATGGGATTTACCACGTTATTTACTTGCTAAACATATTTCTTTCAGTATAGTATTTTGAAACGGTCGATACCAGCTGAAAACAGGACATAGAAAGTCGAGACTCGATTTGTTTTACATAAATACCCTTGATGGTGCAATATGCCCTGCTACCAGATGGTATCGACCTTATTTATGTCTTATTTTAATTTTACTTCTGTCATCATCAGTGCTTTAGCTGAAGGACATACTTATAACTTGTTTTATTAAACAGGTCTGGATCGTGTTTTCTTGGCAGAGAAGAATGCTATCGATCTAATATAACGCTATTTTGGTAATGTGTATAATTACTATGTGTTCTGTCGTGGTACTACTTGTCGTCTGCAGTATCATGTTATAATTAATTGTCGGTAATGCCGTGACTGCTAATATTGTTGAACTGTCATTTTCTCAATCCAGACAAAAATAACCGACGTTGGTTCTATACTGCAACTGCAACCGCTATAGGGTTACATGAATAGTCCGTACTTGACCGTTTAATGGTCGCAGACGTTCTTTAATGGCGACGCGATAGCGGTGATTTGAAACAACATTCAAGAACATAAACGATCTATACACTGTCTCTATCTTTTTATTATTTTTTTAAAACAACAAAAAAAAAACACATGTTTATTTAATGTTTAAGAAAGCATTTTTATCTATGATTCTCATATGATATGTATATCTCATATGATATGTATATGATTCTCTCAAATGCTCCTTTTATGTAAGTATCATATAATGGATATCACATGGGAATCATATTAGATTCATATGATACACTCAGTGCATTTGAAAACGCAACACTTTGTATTTCTTTGAATTTCTAGAGTGGAATTGAAATCCTCGTGCAAAAAGTGTTTTAACTGAAAAAAGCAAATCAAATATTATGCAACTGTTTATCGGCGTATGTCAACCTTTGTGACAAAGAGACTTGTGTACTAACATAAAATAAATTTGATTTGAACAAAAAAAATAAGTGAACTAAAAATAATCAAAAATCAAAAATGTTTCGTTTTTTAAATGTACTGAGTATAGATATGTATGGCGAAAATTGTAGTGTACCTACCACAAGACTAAGAACTATGGGTACTTTAAGTATCCAGAAATACCCCGGCGTCTGATTTGTGTTCCAGCACCTGGAAAACATGTTCAGTACAAAAAGGGCATACCAACCTTTCAGAAAGAAAAATGTGTTTAATATTTCAATAGTGTTTAAAGGAACACACAGTAATCTTCTAAAAAAAAAAAATTTAAACTCATGGCATCCTGTTAGTTTTCAACATAACTTGCGCGATAGGTGTTGCACACTACATTACCCCTCATGAACAGCTCAATAAAACCGAGTCTGCTACTTTTGTCTCTTGTATGTGTTTGTTGTTTCCAAGGGATCCACTTTTCAGTATTTATTGACATTCCGACTAGCGTTTGTTTAGTGCTGTGTTGCGGTTGTAAAAAATCGTCTCGACTACAAATCAGTAGTGTTATTACTAACTGGTCCTTTGGGGTCATCAAGCCCATTCGTTGTGGCTTTAAAGTAGAATTTCGCTTAAGCCGGTGCTAGGATGCGTGAGGAAAGGTGCACTATACATTACCCCTCATGAACAGACTCAATAAAACCGAGTCTGCTACTTTTATCTCTTGTATGTGTTTGTTGCTTCTAAGGGATCCCTTTTCCAGTATTTATTTACATAATTATGTGTAATCATTAATATTAATTGCTTTAATATTTCAACGCAAATTGTTTTAAATTTACATATTACTTACTTTTAATAATATTACACCAATACAAAATTATACAATTTAAAGATTTGGTAGAATATTGAAGAATGTTTATTTAATTACAGTATATGCAAGCAGTTTTAAGTCAAAATGAGGCAGGATTAATAAATCGAAGTGTTAATTTTAATGCTTGAATAAAATTCAAGATTGTCGTGTGTCCCATTTAGTATTTCATACACTTTTAGTTACGTGGTCCTCCCTTAATACCATCAAGCGATAGGAAATCTAATATAAGCAGGATTTTATAATGGATATTTCAACAATAAAACAAGTTGAAAAACATGTTTTACTGACAAAATACGATAATATGTTTAAAATTACCTATTAACTGTTTTATTTTTAAAATATGCAAATCTTCAAGCCGAAAATTTATTTTATTTCATACCCCAGCCAACCCCGTTTTCGCTTCTTGGAGAAGGGGTTGGATGGGGTGTGAAAGTTAATACTCGGACCACGTAATGTTTGTGAAATGGTAAAATATAGTACATAGGGATGTTCATTTTTCTTTATTTTTTATAACTATCAACTTCAATATATTACAGTATATACCGTATATACCTTAAAATATAACTGGTACTGAAAACATAGGAGACACAATGTTCATAGCTTGATACTTACAAAGTATTTTCATATGCTATTCTCACAGCTACCCATGGAATTATCGTTAATAACGGCGTTCCTGAAACAAAATAAGTATGCGCAGATACCTGAATAAAGACAAGACATGTCAGCAATAAGGGACAAAAGCACCCCGAACACGTTGACTCATTTGAACTTTGACCTCCAAGTGTGATCTTGACCTTAGAGGTACGGATCCGATTTCTGAACACGATACACCTTTTCATTGTGGTTATCATGTATGTAAAGTTTCATGGAAATCCATTCAGTTCATTCAAAGTTTTGGATGAGATATGATTGTTTCGGACGGAAGAACGGACGGATGGTGCGATTACTCTACGTCTACCTTCGGCGGAATAAAAACGGAGTGAAAGTAGCGCATGTTCATAGTTCAACGTTCGACATCCAATCAGCTAGGAGTGGGGTTACCGTTATGGTAAGAATGCCAAATTACTAAATTCGCACTAACGTCCGACATCTTGCCTGATGCCAGCCAATCCACCTGTAAACAAAAGTCAGCTACACACGCAAACAATCCAACAGACAGACAGACAGGCAGGCAGACAGACAGACAGACAGACAAACGTTTGTATATAAAATTTAATAAATTCATGAAAAATTAACCAAATATTATACACTCACATTTTAACTATAAAATAAAAAATATACACATTAATTTAAATATATACATTCATTTTATGCTTAGCAGTGGAATATTGGATTTTAGCAATGAAATAAAAGTGGTATTTCATACGTGTGAAATACAGAGTTTTATTTTTTCACTGCCGGAACTACTTGTTTTTTATCAATATCAAAAACAATATTTCTTCATTTGTTTAGAAAATAACTGATTTAATATATATCATTCGGCTGTAAATGGTCTAACTAAGCAAATGAGCTATAGTTTTTAAAACTGGTCAAGTATTTCAAAAAATGTTGTCATTTACAGTGAAAAATGTCAGTTGGTTATTCTTTTCAAAAACTAGTTTTTTCGCGAAAGTGGCTATAAAAGTATATCATTTGATTGGAAATAAATTAACTAAGAACATGAGTCGTAGATTTTGTTTGTTTGTTTGTATGACGTTTTACGTCATTTTCAACACATGTAAGGTTATATATGACGGTCGATTTTTTTGTGGTGGAGGCAGACCACCCATTTTTCCTGGGTAGAACCAGTACACCTCTCGCCATCCGTAAGAATCGACACTTTAGATTATTGAAATCGGTTAAGTAGTTTAGGAAGTTATTGTGAATTAAAAACAGCAATTTTATCATACTAAGCCAATGACGTCGTCAATTTTTTTATTTATTTTTCTGCATACTGCAGTACACTTTGACTATAAAGCATAAAATAAAAAGAAAAGTTGTTGTTTTGTCGCGAATAACCGATTTTATTTCATCTCGAAGTGACCAACTTCAATATTTTCACTCATGCTTCGCATTCGTGAAAATATAACATTTCTCATTGGAATAAAATCTGTTATTACATATCATTTTAATTACGTAGTTTTCAATGGCTAAAAGGCAGTCACGTGTAAGTTATTAGTATGAACTATTGACTTTAGAACGTTTCCTATCCGGTTCAATCTGGTTTTGCGGTCAATAGTCTTTTTTACTGGTCAATAGTCTGAGAATGACGTTACGTGACGCCATGCATGTAAACAAGTAAGCAAAAGGCAAGCAAACTAATGGCAATGGAGTTTATACGATTCAATATAATAAAACAACTATCTACTTCTGTTTCAGTAAATATTTAATGACTATTCATCCTCGGGAATGACTATTGACCCTCAGCAGTTAACTATTGACCTCGATTTCGTCTCGGTCAATAGTTTACTGCTGAGGGTCAATAGTCATTCCCTTGGATGAATAGTTTTAACCATTGACCTCAACAGAAGTAGATAGTTGTATATTATTCACTCCAAAACAACAAATATCCTCTATATATTAAACTTAAAAACGATAGCAAAGACGTATTGCACTTTAAAAGGACACACGGAAATCTTAAAGTTGTCATCACGCTTTAATATTTGCATCTGGATTCCTTATCCCAGTATAATTTTGATGATGTTTTTCAATTTGCCTTCGTCATTCTACCTTTAATTTAAATATATCATCGGTTTAATATAAATGCAAAATGATTTTGTTTTGAACTCAAATAATTAATAACAATGATTTTGCAAAAAAAAGCGAGTTCTGAGAAGAAACTAACGGGACGCCACGAGTTTTAATACAATCAAGATTGCCGCGTGTCCCTTTAATGCGGATATTGTAAGGAGTGCCTTAAATTACTATCAAGTTTGAAGGACCTGGAGGCGTTCTGGAGTAATCACGATTGTCAAGCAACTTTAAATCGAAATACATCCCTCAAAATGTGCTTCAGTTGCATATTGAATGTGCATTTGCAAATAAACTAAACACTTATTGGCTGATAATATATTTTAAGCCAATAAAAAGTAGTTCGGCTACTGGAAAAGTATTCCCAGTCCGAATTACCATCTTTTCTGCATAACTCCTTGGCAGAAATGTAATGTGATCGATTTCAAGACGTGGGCTGTGTGACACGGTGCTAAAATGTGCATGTTTGTCAATACGACTGGGACCATATCCTTAACGACCGGCATACATTTACATAGATGTCTGATTCTACGCCATAAGCTTACCATTATAGTGTTTGCTGTAGTTGTTGTTATTACATAACTCAAGTTATAGAGCTATATCAATTGATGTAACATGTATACACTGTTAAAAGCGTTAATGTTTTTTAACTGATTGGAACATAGATTGGGGAAAACTCTCACTCTCTCTCTCTCTCTTCTCTCTCTCTCTCTCTCTCTCTCTCTCTCTCTCTCTCTCTCTCATATGTTGTGTTCACTATTCATCACTCTTTCTCTAAATGTATTAGTTGCCATTGTAATTATTGTAATTTATTTCACTCAGCCATACGCATTTGCAATTGCAAGATGTTAACTGGGAAGGGTTTAAACTAATGTTGGTAGAACTTGTTACCCGACGCATTTGTCATAATAATATTTCTATTGTATATATGTGGATAATATTCTGTAAGTAACACATTATTGGCAATAAAATATGTTTAAATCAACGATAGGCATGAGTTTCCATTTCACGTTTAACGTCAACACACAACCGTTCAATTGTGCTATTTTGAGTGTACTTCTGTATCATTTTCAGGTCGACACATGATGTCATCGCTCAATTTCTTTTGAATAATTGAGTCAATTCATACAGAAACATGCGTTCCATTTATAGCTATAAAAGAAAAATGTTTTGAAGATTGTTATAACGAAAACGTAGGCGTGGGAAAATAAATGTATTTATTATTCAGATTCCTTTCTAAATGTGAGTGGTTTGGTGTTCAGCAAATCCGACAGACAATGACTTCTCCCAGGATGAGAACAACTGTTGTAAACTGTCATATCTTCGCTTGAAAGCAATTTACTTTTTAATTGTACTTCTAGACATGAACCGCTCAATTAAAACCGATCCGCCGAGACGCATCCTCTGTCCTGTATATCAACTTGCAACTTATTTCATAAGGAGGTATGTCATAAAGAGTTATTTCATAAGGAGTTATTTCATAAGTATTTCATAAGGAGGTATTTCATAAGTATTTCATAAGGAGTTATTTCATAAGGAGTTATTTCATAAGTATTTCATAAGGAAGTATTTCATAAGTATTTCATAAGGAGGTATTTCATAAGTAGGTTTTTCATAACCTATAAGAAAGGGTACAAATGCTCGTATTTATAACATGAGCTGTCGGATGACAACGCGATCGCCTACCAAGCCTTGTCTATTTTTTGGGAAATTAAATAAAAAAAGTGGGTATACTTCTGTTAACTTGATAACATAGTAGCAGATTTATAGCACATGTATGTTCCTCTTATAATTGTTAATACTTTAGTAGAGTTTAATTGAATTCCTTTAAGCGGTTTCTGAGCTGAACGTAAACGGTCAGGTAAGCGTTCGTTGATTTCGTAAATGATTATCCTACACCTAGCTTGCCTTTTCCTCGAAAAGCGCTGTCATCGAGTGTATCACCACTGAATCATATATGATATTAAAGTTGGGAGCATATATGTTATACCTGACGTATCGCCAAGCCTTGTCGTTTAAGCACACCTAATGTCATCTTCATATCTGAATGTTTCCCCTAGATGTATGTACTGAACAGCAACATTTGGAAAACTCAGAATGGTGGCATTTATCTTGCAGTAAGGCTTGGAGTAAGTATCAGGGAGGAGACACGGACCGTTTTGACGAATAGAATAGCTACTACATGTGTTTACCTTTGAAACTGTCATATATGAATAGTCATATGTCCACATGTGAACCTGGCCGTCATATAACATATATATGCCATTCATACGAAAGTGCGTTGAGAGATGTTTACGCCACATCTTAATGTTGGGATATAACACGTACACATGATCATCAAATTGTTTCGACTGTTTTAATGTTATAGAGCAGACAGAATTGCAGGGAACTGAATGTCGTTCAACGGCTCATCGAAACATTATCAATAAGCTTATTTAGAGCAGCCACGTGCATATGGGAACGATACATAGGAGCAAAGGGAAAGAACACGCCGACTATTAGGAACAGAAAGAAACAAATTTGATCCCATATGACTGATATAAAGGGCGGCGTCGCATAGTCACTAACAGATCTTATTTTAACTTATGATTTAAATCCCTCCCATTCGCTTACTAGTAGCAACTTTGCACTTTAACCCACAGTGCCGCACTGATCTTACGGAGAAACAAAGGGAATCAGCGAAACATCGAAATTGTGACTGTACACGTGTCAATCCTTACATGCTTTTGGTGACGTGTAGGATTAAAAATGAAACAAATAAAAACGTAGTCCTTACAATTTTTGAGGAGTTCACTAGTAGAACATGAACTTCTTCCCAGAAATTTTAACATTAAAACCATTTACAATGCATAGTTTCTTCATTGCAGCATGTACAGTAGAATAACAATTTATAAAATCATTACGTGGTCCCGCCTTATTTCATTAAACGATGGAAAAGGTTATACTAGCAGGATGTTATAACGCATAACATGATTAAACCATGTGTTACTGAATGCGATAACCTGTTTCAAATTACCTAATAATGTATTAAATATTTTAATTTTATAATATGCAAACTTTTTAAGCCGAAATTTAGGTTTTATTTCATACCCCAGCCAACCCCGTTTTCGCTTCTTGGAGAAGGGTTTGGATGGAGTATGAACGTTTATATTCGGACCACGTAATGACGTAAAGTTGAGTCAATTGAGAAGAAGCAAACAAAACAGACATGTTTCACGTTCATGTTTGCTTATAAAGAGTATGCATTTGCAATAAAGAACTGCACATACAGCTGAGTATTTGATGGCATCGTCGTCAAGCGCATTACGTGGTCCGAGTATTAACTGTCCTACCCCATCCTACCCATTCTCCAAGAAGCGAAAACGGGGTTGGCTGGGGTATGAAATAAAATCTTAAATTCGGCTTAAAACATTTGCATATTGTAAAATTAAAACATCGAATAGGTAACTTTAAACACGTTATCGCATTTTTTTCAGTACAAATATTTTTAAAAGTGTTTTATTGTCGAAATATCCGTTATGAAATCCTGTTAATATAAGCTTTCCCATCGCTTAATGGAATTTATGCGGGACCACGTAATGTTTGCATGGTTACATCGTCAAAGACGATGCAACTGCTAATGTAAACTAGACAGCCTTTGGAGCTAAAGCGATTTTACGCTAACGCGAGTAGACTGCAATCAAAATAACAAGAAATTTATATCGCTAACCGTAACACTCTTAGATTGTTTAAACAGTGTCAAAATCAAAGGTTCTTTTATTTAAACAGGTTTTGATATTCAGACACATAACACTTAAAACGTTCAATACCCTTCAAGTAGCTCCTGTGAATATCAAACATAAAAAGAAAGTAGCACAAATACAGAATACGAAGATATGCAACTACTGAAAATACATTCTACTTCAAAAAGGTTTAACAAAAACATGGTTAGGCGATCAACCAGCTAAACGTTTAGACCTAGAAGCATTATACAAACACTACTTATTTTAATGAATAGAAGATTCGATCGCGATGTGATCATCTTAAAAGCCTTTAGAGTACATTATACTGCAGACGCTCAAGCAAATATTAAGGTTGATGAAACGTTGACTTCAGCTTAGTAATTCAATATAGTACGTCGTACGCATTTGCAGATTATTATCTTAAGTGTTTTGTAACACGTGGGGGTGACACACATTTCTATAGTACATTTGCATTTCAATTGAACTCATCTTAAATAAACCTCATGTGCACTGTTGCACATATTTCTCGATGAAAAATCGTTCAGTTGTTACAGGGGCGTGCCTTCCATAAAACAGGTTTAAAATGGTTGGTTCGGTATACTATAATTGGTTCGGTATACTAGAACTTGTCATTGTGTGTTATCGTCACGACGTTCGTGAGCATGATGCCGCTTTCGTTGCCGTTAAAACACGTACAGTCACTCAGTGAGGCACAGTTAAACGTGAAAAAAAATCTTTTAATAAACACGTCTGTATTCACAATTTGACGGTAACGGCAAAACGCTTTTGATAAAAATAGATATAAAAGTCGAACAGGAAATGCAACATTCAAAGACCACAGTCAATAACAAACACGCATAGAAACAAACAACTACAAACTTTAAGATGGATAAAAGGGTTGACAGACTACTAATCGCTGTTGTTTTTTTATAAAAGTTAATATGTGCTAACTCTTTATTGTTCTTAATCGTTCAATTTCCTGAAATATATTGCATTATGCGATTTACCACACATGAGGGCGAACACCGAGAGCCGCTAAATTAAATATTACGACATCTCACAATATAATATACGGAAATCTAACGACCCGTAGTATAACAATTAGAATTTTAATCGATTTCGAATTTCAATCGATTTGCACAAACATCTTTCATTTTAATTTGAAAAATTGTGTTGCATGTACACCAAGCTTTAACATAAATCGATATCTATTGATGTGCAGTAATGCTGGATTACGGTTTAAATGTACTCGAACGAAATGTAAAAATTGCAAGAAAACAATATCTGTAACGTTCTGTGTGTAACTTTTTCGGATGACTTTGTTGCTAATTAGTTTCCGGCCATAATGGCAAAGATTGACAAGCTGGTCTCTAGCCCCAGGGTTATATACGTATTTATACAAACAAGGATGTATGTTCTCTCGTAATTGTGATTGATTTTTATCAATAGTGCATATTATTATATATCATAAAATATAAGCGTTTTTCATTGGTCTAGAAGCAGTCATGTGTGATTAAATAGTTTTGACCATTCTCATTGGAAATGTGGCAACCGTTCAATAGTTCATCACGTGACCGTGCAATAGTAAATTTAGCGTGCAATAGTACATCTTTGTCACTGACGCGTTTTTTTAAAAAGAAAACAACAGCACAGCGTCACGTCACTTGCAATAGTCGATCTGTGTCAGTGACGCAGCGTCACGTCCGTGCAATAGTCGATCTGTGTCAGTGACGCGCTTGTTTAAATGAACAAATGAAGCAGATACATTGTTTACACGGCTCACACTCGAAATTTTAATTTTATTTGTTAAAAAATCAAAACTGTTATATTTTATGATATATAATACAACTACTATTTACTGCCGTAGGAGTCAATGGATTAGAACTATTTATCCTCGGGAGTGTGCCGCCGAGTGCAATAGTATCCTTCAAGGGTCAGTAGTCACTCCCTCTAATAAATAGTTCCAAGGAATTTAATAGTTGTATACTATAATTGTCGAAGGTGGAGATTCCGGAAGTAATCAAACCGCGTACGCTATTCTTAACTCCAGTTTAAGTACAAAGTACACTACTTGAATATGTACACCATATGGATTTGACAAGAAGTTTGCGAAGCATTATTTTCCTATTAGATTTTACATGACGTATATTTTCTTCAGGTATTGAACTAACGTTTAAAAGGACACATCGTTGGTATCCCTCAAGGTACGTACTGTGCACCTCTTGTCGCTGATTTGTTTTTGTATTGCTATGAAAGAAATATCATGTCGAGATTTTCAACAGATATTCAGACAGATGTCATCGAATCTTTTAATAACGCCTCTCGGTATCTGGATGATATATTAAACATTGACTATCCTTTCTTTTCTAATATAGTTAATACTAGCATTTAGTTATCGACGTCTACATACTTCCCCAAAGGGGTTGTAACGTTTAGTATTTGTCTTCGATATTGTCTCGCCATTCCGTAAAAGGTTTATACACGTGTTGCTCTTAGTCGCCAAGTAATTGAGCACATGTAGTTGCTTTGTGGCTTTCTAAGCTTTTTTATATATTCATATATACATGATCATCTTTGTGTTATGTTTATTTTTACTCTTAATTTAATGCTGCCTAGCATGTTAGAGGATATAGCATAGCGGGTGTTGCTGTATTGACACTGTCCCGTTTTACTGGGATGACACTATGGTAAGAGTGAGGTTTGATGCTGTCAAGAACCTAGTTTAAGCCACCAGCTGTCCATTTTAGCGACCGACCGTTCGAAGGCGATACCGCTATTGTCAACTGGTTTATGTTTGTGGTGTCACATATTTGGCTTCTTTATCATTACACCGCGTATGCAAACGTGTAAACGTGGCTCCATCGTAAATGGAGTGTCTACTTTAGAATTTGCAGTAATTCTGCAGTTTTGCAGGTAAGAAAGTTATTGGCCCATTCTTCATATTGTATCTTGGTGTAAATGGAGGATGAGCCTGTCACGTTCATTCCTGTTAGGAGCCATATAACCTTTCATGTGTTGGTGCGCCTTGAAACCCAATTCAATTCAATTCTATATGTCGTTGTAATTGTTTGTTTTTTAATGCGTGTTATTGGCTGATAGTGTTCTGAGAATGTTATTTTCCTGTTTGACATTTATACCTACTTTTACTGGGAAAATGGCACAATCAAACAGGGATTATTTTATATATATATACTAAAGGGGAAAAGAAACGCAATTTGGGAATTTCCGCTATATATTTTATATACTCCACACTTAATTCCACGTATTATTCCAGGGAAATCCAAAGATATTTTGTAAAAAATAAAATAAAAAAAAAAAATAAAAAAAATAAAAAAAATATAAAAATATAAAAAATATATATATATATGGTTACAGTTATTAAGAGAAAGAACACAACTGTGCAGTTTTAGACCTTTTATATGTATGATAATAATTCACAATATACGTTGTAACACGAAATGCATACATGTGCATGTTCAAGTTCCGCTTTGTAATTTTGAGCTGCACAAGTTTACATCCTACGTTTGCTAACCTGCTTGAGCCAAATGCGTATTATATCAAAATTTAAACTTTGAATGGATACTAGTTGATGTGTTATGTACTGTTTTATTTTTTTTTCCGAAAGGAAAGGTCTAATGTAGCCATACACCATTCGACTAAAAACAGCATACATATATTATACTTATAATATATGGCGGAAATTCCCGAGTTGCGTTTCTTTTATTAGTACTTGTACTTGCTGCGAGAGGGTATTTGTTTTAGATGACGATTTTCAGACGACTATTAAAATAACGAGTCTTTAACGACCATATCCCATATCAATATACAGGAACTGTTTTTAAGTTTCTTAAATGTTTGATACATCGCCATATACACTAAACGATTCTCATATTCGCATTGCAAGCGATCCACGAACACACAAACAAAACACAAAAACAAAACAAATTGATTTTGCAAATTCATACTTCAAAGATTGAATCTAATGCCGTGTATGTATCGAAAAGCAGTAGTGAAAGTAAGACATACCCCATCCCAGTAAACAATACCATCTGATACTGCTTCTCTCGGAGAACACGGACACGTACACCAGTGTGTGTAGATATAACCCCTCCACCAGGATCCACATGTAGTTGGCAGACAGGACGTAGTGAAACAGCGTGTGGAGCAGCTTACACTCCCAGTGCTAGAAATTACAACATATCATCACAATCATGCCAAACATTTGTTGGTTTGGCTGACAGGACGTAGTGAAACAGCGTGTGTAGCAGCTTACACTCCCAGTGCTAGAAATAACAACATCTCATCACAATGATGCCAAACATTTTGTTTGTTTGGCAGACAGGACGTAGTGATACAGCGTGTGGAGCAGCTTACACTCCCAGTGCTAGAAATAACAACATCTCATCACAATGATGCCAAACATTTTGTTTGTTTGGCAGACAGGACGTAGTGAAACAGCGTGTGTAGCAGCTTACACTATGACAACATCTCATCACAATCATGCCAAATATTTGTTAGTTTGGCAGACAGGACTTATTGAAACAGCATGTGCAGCAGCTTACACTCCCAGTGCTAGAAATGACAACATCTCATCACAATCATGCCAAACATTTGTTCGTTTGGCAGACAGGACGTAGTGAAACAGCGTGTGTAGCAGCTTACACTATGACAACATCTCATCACAATCATGCCAAATATTTGTTAGTTTGGCAGACAGGACTTATTGAAACAGCATGTGCAGCAGCTTACACTCCCAGTGCTAGAAATGACAACATCTCATCACAATCATACCAAACATATGTTGGTTTGGCTGGCAGGACGTAGTGAAACAGCGTGTGCAGCAGCTTACACTCCCAGTACTAGAAATAAAAGTCTGATTTGATAACATCTCATCACAATCATGCCAAACATTTGTTTGTTTGGCTGACAGGACGTAGTGAAACAGCGTGTGTAGCAGCTACACTCCCAGTGCTAGAAATGAAAAGAACTCATCACAACCATGCCAAACACCTGTTTGTGTGTTTAGGATCACAACCCTTATTACAATACAAGTTAGTATTAAAGAGAAGAGTAAACAAAACGTTTGGTTTGATGAAGTGAAAATGAAACGAGTTATGCCCACATCTGATTTTGAAATAAGATATTAAACTACGTTTTCTTCAGTAAGGCGTTTTTAATTACTCGACTATAGTAGAATTGTAGAATTTTCCATTCTGTATGTCGATTACACGTTTAAATGTCGATATAGACAGATGTCAACATAATGTTCTTTTCTTAAGTGTTAATTTTCCAATTCACATGCAAACTGATTTACTCACCGTTCCATTTTCTATAAACGTGACTGTGTCCATGGGTGATCTCTCAACGTCGAATGAGAACCCAAGGCCTTGGACAAGCAGGAGGTCTTTTAGGAAGGACAAGATGGCACGTAGAATGAAGGAGATGAACAGGTTGACATGAACTGTGTTTCGTGGACAATGGAGCCTCCTGCAGGGAAAAAGAGGATCGCATGACTCTAATAATAAGTCAATGGCTAGCGACACTTATAATTCTTCATTTGAATGTGGTAATAATGTAAGCTACAAATCAGTAGTGTTGTTGTTGCTTACTGGTCCTTTGGGATCATCTAACCTAATGTGTGTGGCTTTAAAGTAGAATGCCGTGTCTGCTGCTTTTTTTCCCTTGTTTGTGTTTGTTGCATCCTTCAGTATTAAATTCCAGTGGCGTAAATTATCAATCATTTACAACTGAGGGCTAGCCGTTCAAGACACCGACCCGAATGTCTTGGATAGTTTAACGCTAACTGTAAATACTACGAATACTATAATTTGGATAAAAACCAGATTGGTTCTAGGATTCGATTTTATATGCAGCGAACATGTATTTTTAACTGTTAAGTATTGTCATGGGTAAAAGTTTAATAACTTTGTCGATGCCACTATACTGCTAATATGACATTGACCTTCATGTGCTGGTGAATGGAATAACCATTTTAATGTACAAGATGCTAGTATGTTCGTTTCAAATATAATCGAAATTGGTCAGATGTGATGGCATCAAACAAGTACTTTAAGATACAATTTGAAATCCAACTTTAAAACAAAAAATACCCGAATTCATGAACTATTATATGTGCCATTCGTCTAATTTCAAATTGCATATAGACTTTTACTTCTTTGGAATTGGTTAGAGTGAATCTTGAAAGAACCTTAAGCCTGATTCAAATTGTTGGCTAAAATACAACCTTCATGATCTGAGGAAGGTTTTGTAAATTTGTGCTAAAATAATATGGTTATATCTGAACACATAGCAATTATTATCAATGAATATAACCATAAAGAATTAGAGTTATTCAAATAAAACAATTAGCAGCCTTTCTTTCGCATTAACAACTCTCGATTTGTAATGCCGTTTATGAAAATTGCGTTTTTGACCCAGTGACTGAACCTGAAAGAATACATCGTCACCTCATCATTGATAGCTTGATAATGGTCGGTGTCATCTTATTGACTTTGGAATTACTGTGGGTGCATGGAAATGGGATACTGGCATTGACAAGAAATCAAGATTAATAAGAGTCAGTTACACGAACTGTTTCCAGTAATATTGAAATTAGAAAAATCTCTAGAAAATACAGCAACATAAATAAATACTGAAAAGGAGATCCATTGGAAGCAGCAACAAACACAAGCAAGAGATAAAAGTAGCAGACTCGGTTTTATTGAGTCTATTCAAGAGAGGTAATGTAAAGTGCAACACCTCTCACTCTCACGGTGACAATACAATTTCCGTTTCCAGAAGAGACAATGAAAGTATTCGAGATGTGAGTGATATACAATATTTAACATATAAGCTTAGTACGAAATAACTGACTAGTTTCGTTTCAGTAGTAACAATACTGACAAAAGTAAACGTAAAAACAACACTGTAATTTATAATATAATTGCATTTTTTAGAAAAAATGTCATGCAAATAAGAAGAGGTGGCGAGAGTAGTCTAAGCTTCCCAATATTGTTTTACCTTTTATAAGTAAATGCAACAGTCGAACCTGACTTGAAGCAGTCACAAAACGCATCCATCTAGAACAATTTTATATACGTGTACATATGTATATATTTAAAAATAAAGTGAGACATAGAAAACATAAAAGGGTTAATATCATGTCTATTTGGAACGGAAAGTGACAAAAAGGGAGCACATGTGGATTAAACCATCCTTTACAATTTAAAAGTCATTACGATTATGTTTAGCCCATGTTCTAACTTTTTGATTTATTTCTATAACTTCACATATCCGCACGGTTTAGGTCCATTTTTGTAATCTTCCATTCGCGAGTGGTTTTGATCATTTATATCATCATATCATTACATGGCCGTATTTTTTTGTAATTTGTTTTTTACTTTTGCAACATCTTGAAAGAGGCTCATCCAGTATTACAACTTCCCTTTCCGGAATGGTTTTGATCACATTTTGTATCACTTCTGGAACTGTTTTTTCATGCTTTTAGACCCATTTGTCTACTTCCGGAAACACTTTGTATATATATTACCCACCACATACCCTATATGAGATACATTATCCGAATGTCAAACCTTGCAATTGTTTTATCTGAAATAAAGTGACTGTCACGATACAATAGTATGAATCGCAGGAAATGTGGATTATACTTATTGCCAAAATGAAAGATAAGCAAGAGTGAGCACTTCATATATAGAATACTACTTACTTGAAACGCAGCATAATAAAGACCGCAAGTAGTAGGGAAATAAGGGAAATCCCGTATCCAGTACTATACATCAGCTGAATGTATTCTACATGAATCTGGAAACAGAGAAAACAGAAATAAACAAGTAGGTGTCAGACCAGCGGAGAATGAATATTTAAAACCGAGCAAATATTGGTCGACCCAATATATTTTACTGGATATTTCGAACAACAAACATTACGTTTTAAAAAGAAAATATGTTTAAGAACATTCGACTGAGCTATACAGCGGGATGCAACAATGGAACTCCTATATCCGGTGGTATACATCAACTGAATATATTTTATATTAACCTGACAAAAGAAAAGATCTACAGTTGGGTGAGATAATGAAAATACTATATCCAGTGCGAAGTATTACATGTCTCTTTAAACAGAGATATTCAAAAGGAGTGAAACAAGTGAATTATTGTATCATATACTATATACATTAGCTGGATATATTCTACATTAGTCTGACAAGTGAGACATACAGTGGAAGTGAGACAATGGGCACTGTACTCAACGCAATTCATCAACTGAATTAATTATATATGAATCTTAAACAGAAATACTATACAATATGTCTAAATTAACTCGATCCTTACTTAGATTGAAACACTTTGGGTGTTTGTGCATATATGTCATTATTACATGTCTGTGGTTGAAATATCCGAATTTCTCAGTGAAAATAATTCTGATCATTAAATGTAATTTTGTATCATTGAAACAGAAATTACCTTTCTATTTGCGCAGGTGTACATCGTTTAACTGAAAATAATAGCTGTCCGAATAAATGGTGTACTCTAATTGCCAGTTATTGCAAGTTAGAGTATGGCAGATGGCTGAAATGGCCATGCTACAAAACAAGTAGAGTATGGTTTCATCTTGTTTGTTAATTTAAACACCTCGATGGGCAAACACCTCGATGGGCTACGCCTATTTCGATGTTTAAATCTACAAACTCGATGAAACCATACCCTATCTATAACGAAGTTGAGTTATGACGTCAATTTGACGAGGACGTTCTGCATGTGTCATATACATACTGAATTATAAGGCAATATAGTTATATAATATTTAACTACCGATTTTGATTATAATGAAATCCTTCTCTCATTGACAGGCGTGTTTTGTTTTTCACTAACTCGTATTCGCCCGTTCGTGAAAAGAACCACCCACCTTACAGGTCATGAAGGATATCCCTATAATCTGCCGAAACAGTTAAATAATGTCGTTATAGTGGAACAATTAAAAGACACTTGCACTCAAACTATGTAACGCGATGTCGACCTATTTATTTTACATCGATTGCGAAACAAGTTCTTGCAACTTAGATTAATCACTATCGATGGCTTCCTGGGTAGAACCAGTACTAAGCAATGTGGATTAATTATCTTGCTCAAGGATAACTAACGTGGCCGCGGAGAGAATCGAACCCACGACCTCTCGATCTAGAGTTCGGCACTCTACCATTGAACCAAGCACTCCACAGCGCTGTCTATAGATTTCAATTATCCAGCCAGCTATATGCATGCACATGTATGCTTCTCTATGTCATGTTGACATTGTTATCGTTTATAGACATCATACAATGTGCATAACAACATTAATCTTATCCTAGATAAAATGAATCTCTAGTACAATTAGACACGAGCGTATCTACCTGTGCGAATCATAACTCTGATGCTAACTGCCACAGAGATATGGCGCGACCTATTGAAAACATAGGAAGGTGTGCGGCACTACTCGATCCGCACTTTTCGTCGATATTTCTGAAGACATCACGCAATGCACGCATAAAACACACACCGCATTTCAATTGACTTTCAAATACCGCAACTCCATACATAAAACTTAGTTTCCATACTGAACGAGATTTCAGACAAGAGTGAGATAATTATACTTCGAAAAAATGCTGACGTTATAAAAAAAAATATAATAATAATAATAAATCTGCTAATATCCTTCTCTTTTGTGACTTTTATGCATGGACGTGTGTGGTATAATATTTAAGATTTAGTCAATTGAAAATATGCAGGCATTGTGTGATGTCTTCAGAAACCTCACCGTAAAATGGGGATGGTGCCACACGCCTACCTGTATTTTCAATAGGCCGCATCATAGTTTTATTCCAGGTATGATTGTCACAGTTAGAGCGAACCCTAAATTCCCAGCAAGACTAGAAGCTAGTGTGTATGTCTTTTTGCGTCTCCAGCATTAATACTGAAAGGGAACAGAAACGCGACACGGGAATTTCCGCTATATAGTGTACGTACTGCACACTTAATACCATATATATTCCAAGGAAATCTCAAGATGTTTTGTAAAATAAAATAAAAAATTGCAGTTAGATAGAGAAAGGACACAACTGTGATGCTGTAAACGTTTTAATCACAGTACACGTTGTAACAAGAAATTCATAAATGTTGAAGCTCCTCTTTGGAAAACTGAGCCAGTTCATTGAATTGAATTGGGGTTTTAAGGCGCACCAACACATGAAATGTTATATGGCGCCTAACAGGACCGGAATGAACATGCCAGGCTCATCCTCCATGTACATCGAGATAAAATATGGAGAATGGGCCTGGAACCTTCTCACCTGCAGAACTGCAGAGTTGATGCAAATTCTATTGTAGACACTAAATTTACGCTGGAGCCAAGTTTATTGTTTTTCTGCCACTGCTCTAGTGATATGAGCGATATGGCACCTGGAACAATGCAGGGATCATGACGAAGACCTTTAATGAGCATGAACAAAAAATAATAAAATGAACATAAATTTGTTAGCCAGTTCAGAACTGTATTTAACGTAAAGCGTTTGCAAAATGTTGCATCCTTAGTTTGCGCCAAACGCGTACTCTGTCAATAATGAAACTTTGCAGGAATATTATTTGCAGTGTTACGTGTTGTTTTAGTCCTTTTTCCGAAAGGAAAAATCTTACATAGCCATGTACCATTAACAGCAGTATATTGCAAATACAATATATAGCGGAAATTCCCGTGTCACTTTTCTTTTTCCTTTCAGTATACGTTCTTATTTGCCTTTGCTTGTTTACAACCGGTCGACGGGTATCTGTTGACCTATATGTAAATACATAGTTAATATTGTTACATTGTCATCCCTTATTTTCAAATAGTTTGACATACACTTTTAACGTATTTTTAAAAATTAACTTCCATACGATTTTGTATTATGATAGGTGTATAGTATTAAAAGGCCATACGCCAATCTTGAGTTCTCTTTTACATATTGTCACGCGTCAAAGCACAACACACGTCTATTGCATACACACTTACAAGCACCGTTTACTTGCAATGTAACAAGAAACGTCAATATTCGTTCATATTGACGTGTAGTAAAGTCTTTTTTTGTGTATGGTGTTTTACGTCATTTTCAACACATGTAAGGTTATAGCCTATACGACGGTCGGGGTTTTTTTTGTGGTGGAGGCAGACCACCCGCGTTTCCTGGGTAGAACCAGTACTGTACACCTCCCGCCATCCGTAAGAATCGACACTACCTAACTTGCAAGTCGAGCTCTCAGTGGGATTCGAACCCGCAGCGGTGAGAGGCGAAGGTTTACAACGCAAAGTCGTTAATCATTCGGCCACGGGGACGCTTGTAGTAAAGTCATATTGGGTGTGTAATGTATACTCGTTCGTGATTGGTCACTTTTCTGTTCATGTCAAAAGAAAATCTGTCACGTGATGTAAACTGTGTTGGTTTCATTGTGAAAATTCCCACGATCTAACGACAATATGTTTGTTTCCAGTAAATATTTTTGATGAAAATTACATGTAAAACCTATTGATTTGTTCTAATGTTTCATTGTTATATTAAAAATAATTATGCAATAAAAAGGTTATTATATTTGTATTGGGATATATGTACTCGTTTTTCAGCGTATACATATTGCGACATATTGCGTCGCGCAATATTGTTACGCTGAAGATCTCGTGCATATATCCCAATACAAATGTAATAACCTATAATTATTTGGTCTATTCATTAAGCTGAAATTGATGTGGTGTAATGTTTTCTAAAACTAATGGCTAGTTGCAAAATAATGTTTCTACTAAGGTAATTGTTACGCTGAAGAACTCGTGCATATATCCCAATACAAATCTAATAACGTATAATTATTTGGTTTATTCAAGAAGATGAAATTGATGTGGTGTAATGTTTTCTAAAACTAATGGCTAGTTGCAAAATAATGTTTCTACTAAGGTAATTTTACCTCAGTCATTGAAATTGGCAGGTGGCTCTAAATCCTACGCACAGTGTATACATAGTGTATACAATAACTTGATACAATGTGCGAAAGTTGCATAATTTAAACTTCAGCTAGTTATTTCCATGTACTGAATTCCGTTATTAAAATGCTAATAAAACCTCTATGAACACATTGTATTTTCCCTATATTTCAGCATGGAAATATTATTGTTTGAATATTATTTTGGTTGAAATTCAAGGAACATTGCCGTGTGTGCGCTTTGTAAAGGTCGCTGTTATCAAAAATAGATTGTATAAGCTCGTCATGAACTACTTAAGCACAACAGAAGCTGTATTGCACCAATTTGTCAAACTGGGTTTCATAAAATCAAATAAAGCACCAGACTGAGTATTATATTAGCTCGTTTAACAGTGAGTGTTGCTCTATGACTTCCGCATGACGTGAAGCCGAAATAATAACGGGGGAGAGAAGGGTTGGTTGGGGTGTGTGTGGTGGGTTGCAGGAGTGAAAACGTGCACATCGTTTACGCCAAACATATCTATTAACACTAATTCAAAGAATTTGGTTGTAACTCATACGAAAAACTATATTTCCAATATGTGGTACATATTCTTGACTATAGCTCGTTTGTATGGGATCATCAACAATACCAGTCCATAGACAATGTACACAATCGTGCATCCAGATTCTTCCAAGGGGTTCCCCGTGTGGTTGCCGGGGTAGAATACAACCACTGCAAACACACCGTCACATGCAGAGGGGTAGGACCCCCAATTCATATTCATTTTGTCATTTTTTGTTCATGATTATTAAAGGTCTTCATCATGACCCCTGCATTGTTCCAGGTGCCATCTCGCTCACATCACTAAGAGCAGTGGCAGAAAAACAGTAAACGTGGCTCCAGCGTAAATGGAGTGTCTACAATAAAATGTGCAGCAACTCTGCAGTTTAGGGTGAGAAGGTCCTATGCCCATTCTCCATATTTTATCTCGATGTACATGGAGGATGAGCCTGGTATGTTCAAGCCTGTTAGGCGCCATATAAACTTTCATGTTTTGGTGCGCCTTAAAACCCAATTCAATTCAATTATTCCAAGGGGTGCATAGATTTGAGTTCCAGCGAGGGTTGGCAACACAGGATTGCTACCATGTCTATATAGACCTATATGGATCTCGATATTCACGTTTTTGGAAAATAATGGTGACCATTTGATAATATTCGTTTAACAAAATGTTCTAAAGGAAGTACAGCAATTCGTATGAAACTGTTTGTCGCCATATGTTAACCTTTTGGACAAAGAAAAGTATGTACTAACATAAAAGAAAATCTTGATTTGAACCAAAAACCAAAAAAAATAGCGGACTAAAAAAATGATCGAAAAGCAAAATGTTTGCGTATTTAAATTTACTGAGAATATTTGGGTGCGAACTGTTAATTTGCATTAACCGGTACTTCATGTACCTGACTTAATATGGGAAATGGAATAAAAACACTTTAGTCAAAAACGTTTTTTTTATATTTTATTTATTATCTAACATGGAGTTTTTGTATGGAGAGATTGAACAAAATACAATTTTCAGAGAAATTGTAAAAAATGCATTAAAACTTGTCATTCAAATCGATTTACATTGTTCTATGTCCTCCTTTGTTGAAAAGAAAACAGCGGAAGCAAATTGCTTCTTTTTCCCCCGCATTGGAATTGGACGTAAAAAATCAGTGAAATCAATTACAAACCGTAATTCTCTTTACGGAAAAGCACATGCTCATAAGTGGACGTAATCGTTAGATTGAAGTAAAGATACAATATAAACTTTCAATCGGCAATAAAACTTGTAAGACTTTGTGCGGCAACTTGAGATATAGATCGCACAACGAAGGCGATTACTTGGTCGATAACAAGACAGACAGAACGGTCTCTGGTAAACAGGTTGGCGGAATATATGAATAGAGATGAGTGGATGTGATTTTGAAGAATGATGAATGCGAAGAGAATGATGGTTTAAAATGATATATGGACTGTGGAAGCACACATGATTTAATAGAGCGGAAGGGTTAGTGACAATATAAACAGAGACATTGATAAGCACTGAACTTGTCTTTGTAGGGGACTCCTTGGAAGCAACTAACACAAGCAAGAGAGGTTATAGCAGACTCGGTTGTATTGAGTCTATGCCCGTGTGGTTCCGGGGGCCCCGTTTGGTTACGGGCCAAAGAATCGGGCCACTGCAGATCCCGTTAGAGGGGAAGGCAGATGGGTAGAACACCCCACTCCCAAATTCATGTTTATTTTATCATTTTTTGTTCATGCTCATTGAAGGTCTTCATCATGACCCCTGCATTATTTCAGGTGCCATCTTGCTCATATCACTAGAGCTGTGGCAGAAAAACTATAACGTGGCTCCAGCGTAAATGGAGTGTCTACAATAGAATTTGCAGCAACTCTGCAGTTCAGGGTGAGAGGTTCTAGGCCCGTTCTCCATATTTTATCTCGATGTACACGGAGGATGAGCCTGGCAGGTTCATTCTTGTTAGGCGCCATATAACCGTTCATGTGTTGGTGAGCCTTAAAGGGAGTACATCAGGATTTTTCTAGAAATATCTTAAAATTATAAAAAAAGTTCCAATTCATGATAAAACACTTATATCCACCAAAATATGATGTTCGAACCATATTGTTAAGGTTTAAACTTCGAATACACCATATAGCTAGGACGGAATCGGGCATAAAATGCTGAAATTAACCCTGGTGCGTAACCTAGGATAGCACGTATTACTGTACAGAATGAATTTCCTTGTAACTAAGGGGTCATTTTTAGGATCATTCAGTATGTTTAGGCGCTTTAAAATAGAAAATATCATTATTTGTCAATTTTAAGTCGGACCCCTAGACCCCTTTGAAAAACCTGATGTACTCCCTTTAAAACCCAATTCAATCCAATTCATGAGGTATGTATAATACTGAGCTGGTGAGTCACAGTTAGAGCGAACCCTAAATTCCCAGCAAGACTAGAAGCTAGAGTGTATATATGTCTTTTTGCGTCTCCAGCATTAATACTGAAAGGGAAAAGAAACGCGACAAAGAAACGCAATATTGTTTAAATTAAAAAAAAACGGAAGAGGTCTTATATAGGCATTGCCTGTTGTCCAATCCCATTCAGTTCTTGAATAAAATATTGTTTAAATTAATATACACTGAAAAGAAAAAGAAACGCATAATGTGTATTTCCGCCACATATTGTATGTTTAATATGCTACCGCTAATCAAATGGTTCAGGGCGACATTAGGTCTGTCCTTTCGGAAAGAAAGTTTAAACAGCACCAAACACACCAATGGTTACTCCGTTAAAGTTTCCTTATCGACAGAATGCGCATTTGGCTCAAGCAGGTGAGCAAATAGGCTTTAAACGTTGCAGTCTCTTAACATTAAACACAATACTGAAATTGCTTGACTTTTTCAAGCGAAACTTCGACATTTATGAATTTCGTGTACCAAAGCATACTTTGATTAAAAGGTCTACTACATGACAGAGTTGTCCTTTCTGTAATCAGTTGTAGACCCATTTTTACGAAAGACGTTGAGATATATCTGGAATTTTTTTTAAAATGCGTTTCTTTTTCCTTTCAGAATATATATATTAGACTAAAAGAAATCAAAGGACGAATGGTTGAGTTGAAACGATATTTGTATTATATTAAACTGATAAGGAGTTATTTATATATATATACTATAAGTACAGAGGGTGGGTGTAGAGTGTGAGAAAGTGTGATTGAAATCTGGCATACAGTGTACAACCATGTAAATCTAGTGTGCAACCATACAACCATGTATTAACCGTGTATATCTAGTGTACAACCATGTATATCTAGTGTACAACCATGTATATCTTACAACCATATATATCTAGTGTATAACCATGTATATATAGTGTACAACCATATATATTTAGTGTACAACCATGTATATCTGGTGTACAACCATGTATATCTTGTGTACAACCATGTATATCTAGTGTATAACCATGTATATCTAGTGTACAACCATGTATATCTAGTGTACAACCATGTATATCTAGTGTACAACCATGTATATCCAGTGTACAACCATGTATATCTAGTGTACAACCAAGTATATCTAGTGTACAACCATGTATATTTAATGTACAACCATGTATATCTAGTGTACAACCATATATATTTAGTGTACAACCATGTATATCTAGTGTACAACCATGTATATCTAGTGTACAACCATGTATATCTTACAACCATGTATATCTAGTGTACAACCATGTATTTATTACAACCATGTATATATAGTGTACAACCATGTATATCTAGTGTACAACCATGTATATCTAGTGTACAACCATGTATATCTAGTGTACAACCATGTATATATTACAACCATGTATATCTAGTGTACAACCATGTATATCTTACAACCATGTATATCTAGTGTACAACCATGTATATCTAGTGTACAACCATATATATTTAGTGTACAACCATGTATATCTAGTGTACAACCATGTATATCTCAAATGGTTAGTCTTCAACTAACAGCAAAAACGGGTGAGTTGAATGCTCCTTCAAAAATCCGGTTAACCCTTAATCCGCTAAGCACGACTATAATAGCCTTTGCGTCCATTGTAAACCCAGATCAGCCTGCGAGTAAGCGAGGGTTTACAATGTCCGGCTGCTGATCGGTCATTTCCCCCAAAACGCCCCTTTGTCACATGAATGGAATGGTCTTAATTCAAAGAAGGAACAGTCTATTATATATATATAGCGGGTTAAGGGTTAATTAAACCACCACAGTGTGTATCACATTCATATGCACTAAACCTAGGTTGCATGATCCATGCGATTAAATAAGTGTTAGTGAAATAGTTTGGTCTAGACAACTAGATCTTGGCTAGTTTGTGTACTATAAATCATTAATATTTACGCTTTAATTTTCTTGTTTTCTAATCAAACTAGTACTACGCTTTATATTTGAATTATGTGTACAGCTGCCAACTACCTTATTTAATTTGATGGTTTTAATTAAAGACTTCAAACAAGAAGATGTATAAGTCGACCTGGAAATGTAGCAATCATGGACCACAGCATATCACAAGCACGTATAGAAACAAACAATCAAGGACCACAGCATACCACAAACACGCATAGAAACAAACAATCAAGGACGACTGCATACCACAAACACGAACACAAACAAACAATCAAGGACCACTGCATACCACAAACACGCACAGAAACAAACAATCAAGGACCACTGCATACCACAAACACGCACAGAAACAAACAATAAAGGACCACAGCATACCACAACCACGCACAGAAACAAACAATCAAGGACCACTGCATACCACAAACACGCACAGAAACAAAAAATCAAGGACCACAGCATACCACAACGACGCACAGAAACAAACAATCAAGGACCGCAGCATACCACAAACACTCACAGAAACAAACAATCAAGGACCGCAGCATACCACAAACACACACAGAAACAAACAATCAAGGACCGCAGCATACCACAAACACGCACAGAAACAAACAATCAAGGACCGCAGCATACCAAAAACACGCACAGAAACAAACAATCAAGGACCGCAGCATACCATAAACACGCACAGAAATAAACAAGCAAGGACCGCAGCATACCAAAAACACACACACATAGAAACAAACAATCAAGGACCGCAGCATACCACAAACACGCATAGAAACAAACAACAACTACACAGATGAATAAGAGGCAAGATACGACATCACAAACATAAAATGGTTGACAATAGGGCTACCGTCTTGGAATGGTCAGTGGCAAAACAGGCTGCTAGACTAGAGTGAATCGTCGAGCTCTCCGGATCAAACTATTTTATAAATATGAAAGTGGCATGCAGATTAATTAAATGCATACACACAAGTAACTCAATTGCACTTTGAGTTTTGTTTTTATTTGTAGCTGGATTGACATCATTCTCTCGTTGGGATCCCCCCAATTACCTTTAAATCTAAACTTGCAACATTATTTGTATATTGTTATCAATAGTGCAAGATTTCTGGGATTTAAACGGGTCGTCGCATACCGTTATAAGCTGTGACACGGAGCCTTTGGGCCTGTTTCCTAGGCACTGTGAATAATTGGTCCATGTGCCGTTAGTGGCTGGATTGATATACCATTGGCCATCCGGCATACACTTTCTGGTCGCATTTCCTGAAAAAGATATATTCACATGTACTATACTAGAGAAAATATCATTGGATTATCAAAGTACGATATATTATGTTATTATCATAATAACATAATATATCGTACTTTGATAAGCCAGTGATATTTTCTTATATTATAATGATTATATGTTAGTATATTACTGTATTCGGTGAGCGGTACATGTATTATCTAATAGTGCTGTAATCCAACAGCAGATTAATTTTGGATATACTGTCCCTTACTGATATTTAATAAAATTTCTAAGTAACCCGTTGTATAATTGTTATAAATCACATCCACTTGAGAGCTCTACATGTTCATGCGATCGTTTTGTGATAATTTATTATCCAGAAATACAACAGTTGATTTAAGAAATTCACAAAACAATGAGCATTTTATTGACATTCTTTTATGGTTTCTTCGTAATTTTGACTTGTAGTATACTGCTTGAATGTATAGTATTCGGGATATATCGTTTAATGCTACATTTGGCTGTTTAGTGTTTGTTTAATGGGACAATGACCCCAACCGCTGAAAAGAAGCATTTGTAATTGCAAGTCATTGCCGGAAACATCTTTTTTAATTGATGCAAATTAAAGGTTAAGAAACGATGCAATTATTCAAAGCGTTAATGCTTAATTGGTAATTAAATAAACTAAGTGCAGGCGCTATGACCTCGAGATTGGCATGTTCGCAAGAATACTCATGGACATATTCTTGAACGCTGATCGAGGTAGTAAACAGTTTCAATCATTTAGGCATAGTACTATCCAGCGGTTGTTCATTCATACCAGCAACTAATACACTTAAAAGTAAAGCTCTACGAGTAATGAATTCTTTGTTAAACCTTACGAGAAATATGGAAATTCCAGTTGACATTATGTTTAATCTGTTTGATTCATACGTACTGTCTATTTTAATGTATGGCTGTGAGGTCTGGGGACACATTCAGGCCGACAATATAGAGCTGGTTCATAGAAAATTTTGTAAATGGATACTAAATGTTAAAATCTCAGCAAACACTTTATCGCTGTATGCAGAAGTCTATACATTTCACGATATATACGAATCATCAACTACTGGCTAAAGATGTACGGTAATAAAGATAATAATTGCATATTAAAAACCATTATCAACAAACAAAGAAATGAGTTAGATGGCAATCCCCGCATTTTAAACTTGTCTACAAAGATACGAGATATTCTACAAAACTCGGGATTCAATGAGAATTGTTTGTACCCAGAATCTGCTAAAATAAATACCTTTACTCCATTACTACTTAACCGCCTAAGAGACATATATGTCACACAATGGCGCGCTGATATGACACGCTGTTCATCATTATACATATATGGAGAACTTAAATCCAGTTTTGAAAGATTCAATTAACTTAAAATCCTAGATAATTTGAAATATAGAAATATGATCGTTAAAATCAGATTGTCTTATCATAAATTATCCATAGAAACAGGTCGACACAGAAATATTGAAAGAAACCAAAGAAAATGCTCAGTCACTATGTACTTTAAATGATATTGAAGATGAATTTCACTTCTTTCTTATTTGCCCTTATTATCATGATTTGAGAAAATCCCACATTCCAGCATATTTTACAAACCGCCCGAATATGTTTTGGTTCACTAATCTTCTAAATACAGATACAAAATCACTACTGATAAAACTAGCAATGTTTTATAAGAAAACCTTTAAAATAAGAGATTATGCAATTTAAAAACCAATAGGGTTGAACTTATATTTAACATTGTAATATATTTTTTTGTGTAAATAGTAACATCCAAGAATAACACTCTCACTTCACACAACTATTATTCCGTTTCTGCCAACTTTATTATATGTGTTTACATGCATGCATTGAAGCCATGCTTTTGTATGACGATGAGCTGTATATGTTTAAGTCGAAATAAAATATATGTTCTGTTATGTTATTGCACCTTCTGTACTCTTTTTATCATCCATTAGTGTGCTCATCAGAATTAATTAATGCTTTATTCTTGGTGTTTTCATGAAACTTTTAAGCCATTGACGCAAAATAAAGTACTGAAAATACAATTATGTAGTTTGAAATTCGTCGATGAAATAACATTATTTTCCCGCGCTACCTGTTTGTTTTGCTGGTTTCATAATTGAAACAGGATGTTACGCCTGACATAGGCACCACCATATCAGTTTTAACTTGTGACGTTTCATGAGAAAACAAAATTACCTGCAATAAAGTCAGTGACCCAAAACGAACAATTTAGATAAAGCAAACTATTTCAAGACACCCGTAAAGTGGTTTCCCCGTCAGAATTGAAACATCAATTATATCTATAGAGGATCTTACATGAGTACTCATTCATTATGGAATTTATTAAAATCATTAGAAAAATTGATATAATGCTCGGGCTGGTGCATTATATCAATTTAGCTTACGAGTTTAATAAATTCAATAATGAAGTTTAATAAATTCAATAATGAATGAGAACAAATACTAGATTCTATTTATCACATAACTCACATATCGACTTTTTATTGCATTTAACACGCGAAAGCGAAATAAACCGCGGGAATTGGATCATAGTCATTATCTTCTTTTTTTTTGACAGCGCATACTAAGCTTATTTGTATACTTATATAACTAGTGGTATATCGAAAATATAGAATGGTGTTATTCCACTCCCACACCGTAAGTTATGTAATAAATATATATAAAAAGCATCTGAAAATTAGTTATACATGCAAAGTACAGTTAACCCCCACGCCTGTCCTGAATAATAAAATGAATTTAGTTTTGCTAAAGTAAAGAAAGAAATGTATTATCGTGTTTTACCAATAGACGGTTGATTTTCCTTGTTCATTTATACTTTCTTCCACTGCTGGACAACCACCGTTACATGTTCATCATCATGATATGATACACAGAAACATAAAAAAATATCGTTTTAACAATAACAATTAAAAATCAACATTTCTAACAGCTAGTTTAATTGCATATGCAATATTTGTAAAATATCGGGCAAAATCATTGACGACGTTTCTGCAGAAGCTGGGGAAAATTTAACAAGAACACGAAAATGCAAACATCCATTGATAAAAGACGATGAAGAAGTATTGGAGTAAAACGATGTTCGTGGTGTTATTCCGGATTTCTATGTAACATAACAATAAAAATGCTGCTGTCGTACATAGGGTATAACAGTGTATTTGTTGGGCAAAAAAAACAACCTTTGTTTCCGGTGGTTCGACCGACCCTAACGTTAAGGGGCCGACCCTAAAACTTCTTATGAAAAAAATAAATGTTCTGAACAATGATTTATCACAATATATCGAGGTAAACTGACATCACAGAGAAACTTTCAGTTGTATCATCAACTTGTTTTGGGTTTATGAGATAAATACATGTAGAATCTTATAGAAACAATATCTTGTTGAACAAAAAATGCCTACCGACCTACCCTGTTTTTTAAAGCATGCAATAGGAAACAACACCTATAATAATTATATTTTTTTTGGCCTTAAGTATAATTTATTCTTAAACTACAATTAGCCGCAAGAGTCACGTTTGTAATGCAAAGTTGAAGATCACACTTGGAGATCAAGTGTCAAATACGTGTCTGATCATAACTATGAAAGTACGAACATACTTTCACAAACCTTCACACAACTTTTACATGCAACCACAATCAGCAGGTGTTTCACGCACACGATTCAGGTTCATACCTCACAATTCATTGTCGCAGTGGAAGGTCAAATGATTCAACTAAGTGTCTCAGCCATAACTTTGAAAATACTGAGCCGAAGGAAGTGTCATGAAACTTCACACACATTTTAATCGCAAAGAAAATGTGTCTCGCGCGCGATAATCCCGTCTGTTTCACAAAGGCCAATGTCGCACTTGGAGGCCAAATATAAAATGCGTCAAAATCATGTCTAAAATTACTGATTGGAATGTGACGGAATTTCACACATACGTTACGTATAATGAGAATGTGTGTCACGCGCAATCATCAGGCATGTACCCACACGTAAAGGCCATCAGGCCTGTACCCACACGTAAAGGGCCTGTACCCACACGTAAAGGGCCTGTACCCACACGTTAAGGCCAAAGACCAAAAGGTGTGTGTTTGCCATTACTAAAACCTGAATAAGAGAATTTCATCAAAGTACACACTAATTGTTATCAGTCGTACAGTTTAAGAAGTATGTCAGAATGCTACTCTGATTCAATATAAGCCCATGTTCCCTCAGTCTTTACCATTACGTGTCCCCGCCTTAATTCCATTAAGCGATGGAACAGCTTATATTAGCAGGATTGTATAACGGATATTTCGACAATAAAACACGTTTTACTGGGAAAATGCGATAACCTGTTTAAAAGGACCTATTAAATGTTTTAATTTTACAATATGCAAACTGTTTAAGCCGAGAATAAGGTTTTATTTCATACCCCAGCAAAGCCTGTTTTGGGGTATGGAAGTTAATACTCGGACCACGTAATGCTCATGGCGAATAAGTCTGGCAAAACATTTTACAATCTCAGAGAAATAACTTGTGTTTACTGTAATTGCATTTATATCTATCAATATTGCTCGTAAATGGTGACACATTCTTAACGCACTTCCTGCAGAGTGTATGGGAGTACATCGGCTCAGCGTGAAATGAAATCAAAACGTTAAAATGTGCCCACATACACTGGTGGAAATAATAGTAAATGGAAAGATTCGTTTTCCTTTCGTATGACAGTATCTGCAAATAAATCCATGTTAACATTTGAACAAACGGAAAAGGGACAAAGAATAGGTGATTCGCATTTGTATATATATTGTAAAAATTGTATACGCACCTATTGTACTGAACCCCTGTATATAGTTGGGACAGGGCTGGTGCCGGGTGACCCCAGGAGGTGTATCCGGCCAACATGATGTCGTGTCAAACGTTCGATTGCAATATAACCCTAGAAAGAAACAAAGTGAGTAATAATGTAGACGAAGGCATCTGTCAGTGAATCTGGCTAGCGACCTACGTTACATAGAGAATATTTGTTGTTATCTTCGGTGGAAGATGCAACTTTATTTCCTCGGTTGAGCTCCATGGGGCATAGTTGCATCTTCCAATGAAAAAAAAAAAATATATATAGGGTAAAATATTTGCGAACAACCAAGAACAGACAACCTTCGGATGAACTACTGCAGGGCACCTAGCTATGATGAGAGACACAGAAATTAAATGTATGCATTCACTTCCTAAAACGGATATCTGCAACACACGCTGATATACTGTATCTCTCTACATCTTAACTCACTCGTCTGGAGGCACAATTAACATATTTTTACATTTTTTAATCATGCAAATGTCGTTTTTAAGATATTATTCGATGAACATTGGGTACTTGGGTAGTATGGAAATATGGAAACTTTTCGTTATTTTGACATGTTTGAAGGGTAAAAATATATAGGGTGGGTGTCTTGCAAAATATTGTACAAGTTTCTTTCTCAAAACATACATGTTTGTTTGTTGTGTGTGTGTGTGTGCGTGTGCGTGTGTGTGTTTTGTTTTACAATTTCTATATAAGTAAGTAAGTAAGTAAGTAAGTAAGTAAATAGTTTATTAAATTGACATGTGCATATACAATTCAAAATGAAACATATACGAAATTACTGGAAATTAAGCACCCGGCCCAACGGATCTTTAAGTCACTATCTATAAATAATAATATTATGTAAATCACATGATATAAATATCAATTGTTAAATTAATTGACTAAAGCAATAATAAATAGTTCAGTGGGTATTAAATATGATTGCACATTTATAGTAATGACATTATACTTGCTAAAGCAATAAGTTATGTAACAATATAAGTTGAGTTGCGTCTCTTAAAAAAAGCTTTAAATAAGCATTTTGCAACTTTCCTCTGAAGATTAAGCATAATAAATTTAAGTTTCTCGTTCTTATCAAAAGTTAAAAAGTTTCTGTTATGTAGAGTTATATTAAATATAGTGTTTCTTATATCATTATAAAAAAAACAGTCAAGTAAGAAATGGTGTTCATCTTCAACAGCATTATCATTACAATATCTACAAAGTCTCTGGTTTTGATTTTCGCCGACGTATCTCCCAGTTTCAATTCTAATTGGTAGTATACCAAAACGAAATTGGGCTAAAGTAGATCGCTCACCCTTTGTAAGTGTCATTTTCACTTAATTATCGGTAACAAAGATTATTTTTTTAAATAGAATATAAGTCCTCAATTTCGGCAAACTTCTAGTCTTTTGTATCCAAATTCTCTCGTAATAGTCTCTTATAACGACATTTAAAGTTAACATATTAACGGTAGTTTTATTATTAAAGTGAATAATCAAACCAAATTCTTGCATTATGTTTTTAACACTGCTTGACCAATTATTATTGCAAATGGTATAGTCACAGTTGAAAGCACGTTTTATTAGACGATTGTCATCAAAAGTCACCATTCTATTCCAAAACCGTAATATCGAGGTCCAATGTCTATATAAACTTGGTAGCCGATAATAGCTGGAACTGGAGCGAATCTATGAACGCCTAAGAAGTATTTGGAGGCACGATGTTAGACATTGTCTATCGACTGATACTGTTTGTGACCCCATATAGACGAACCGTAATCAGTTGTAATATAGTTTTTCGTATGAATTAAAACCAAATTCTTTGAATTTATGTATTTTAGATATAATGCTTCCAAGAGCCCTGCCTGCACCTTTAGCTAAGGCGTCGCAATTATAAGAAAAATTTAAGTGTTCATGAAATATGACACCTAAGTATTTGTACTGTCCGAATGTTTCTAATACATTATCACCAATTTTAAAAACATAACTGCTTTTATTACTACGCGGTTTTCTAAAGTGGACGCACTTGGATTTATCAGTGTTTATAAGTACACGCCACCTACGGCACCAACTGTGAAAGGTATCTGACATGCGCTGTAAATCCTCTTCCGAACTCGCCAAGAGCACAATGTCATCAGCATATAATAATGCTGACAGTTTACGATCATCAAGCAGGACACCAAGGTCAAGGTCATTCAGCTCGCGGACAAGGTCATTAATAAATATCGAGAACAGCGTCGGTGACAAGTTATCTCCCTGTTTCACTCCAGATGCGCAATTAAACCACTCAGTAAGCGAACCATTAAGACGGACACACGATACCGAACTTACGTAGATATTTTTGATGGAGTTGTATATCTTTCCATCAAGTTTGTATAAAAGTAACTTGTAAAGCAGCATATCACGATCTATAAAGTCAAACTCTTTGCGCAAATCGATGAACGCAGTAAAAACAGATTGGTTATTACGGAGAACACTGTTAAGAGTAAATATATGATCTTCACATGAACGATCTTCCCTGAATCAATTCTGCTCGTCCACAAGTATATCATTGTCTTCCAAAAACATTGTAAGACGTCTATTTATGAATGAACTATAAAGTTTGCTTATGCAAGAGAGAAGACTAACCCTCTAGTTCAAAGGTATTCTTCGGTCAGAATTATTATATATACTGACCATTACACATTCATTTAGAGAATAAACGATATTCAATCACCAATATACAGTGAAAATCCTAGCAGCGGCACGATTGACCTCGGGCAGCAAATGGTCGCGTTAGTATGACAAAGGCTTCAATACATGTTTTGTTTGTTTGTATAAACAGACAGAAGTCGAGAGTGTGTTACTATAAATAGATTGTGCTGTCTTTTGTTTAATGTTACAATTCGAAGTCTCTGTCTTTCTTATTTTGCTTTTTTTTAAATTCCAAACCCTGTATCGGGTATCGTTCTTCTTATTCTTCTTCTTGATCTTCTTCTTCTTTCTTTTTTTATCTATATTTTTTTATGTATGTATTTTTAATTATTAGTTATAGTTTAAAAGCTTTATTAGGGACATATGAAACAACGACATAGAGATAAGGCTAAGTTTTTTTTTACGGTTGTGAAAACACAAAAGTTCAGCGATATATTTAACTTGCACGAGTTATGGCTCTCCCTGCAATGGGATCTACGGCTTTACACTTCACTTGAAAGAATGCATACTTTCAAAATACCTTCCAATAGTAAAATACTGCGACATTGCAGTAAAATACTGCAGGAGTGTATTTAAAAAAATCTGAGATGTGACCGCACTTGGAATCGAACCCGAGACCATTTGAAAGAGTCGCAAAGAATGCTAACCAATCGGCCACCTCAACTTTATGTCATTAAACATGTGTTGATAATGTTACATGTATAAACGGCTAACGCGCTACAGATATTTGTATTTGCTCGTTTTAAATTGAATTACAGTATGAGCTACTGACTGAAAAAACATTCTACGCGTATTCAACTATGGCGTAATAATAGAGCGCCCGACTCGCATGTGGGAGCTCTTGTGTCCGAGCTCTGACCGGTTCATACTAAAGACTTCATAAATAAGGGTACTTGTAGCTCAATTGCTGGATGTTCAGCAAATAAAAGGGGGTGCTAGGACTGGTCGAACCGGTATCTGAAAAAAATGTGATTGAGCGTGGCAGTACTATTAACTTGAGCATGCGTTGTAATTCAGTATTGAATAACACCAATGCTTCTTTTTCAAATGTTTATACTTATTTTGGTTTTCTATTTTCGATGTTATTCACGTGAACATGTCACCCTACATGTCGCTGACTACGCACATGTAATATACATTTCTTGGAAGTATTTATAGTAACAAACACCGTTCGCGGACATATGTATGCCAGTTATAGAACTATGGACTTCCTGCGTCGTCTATTTTTAAAAAACGTTACAAATACTTCGGCGAATGCCAAACAAGGACAATTGTGCTGCTGCTAGGATTTTCACATACTGACGTCATTTCGAATTTTTCAAATTCATCACTGATATTCGACAGGCGCCCTCCTGATTTTTCAGGACTTCATCCGCGGTGCGTTAATTCGGTATGCATATAATCCTAATACATTTAGGGATTCACGAACCTTTGGGGACCCTTTAAAAATACATAGAAATATAAAACACACATTTGAGGAAAGTTTGGTGCTTTTGTCCGGCGTGTCTAGATTGGGTCCTAAAATCTGGGTTTTGGTCCCTAGCTATATAATAATAAGCAATCACCTTACCGGGCTACTTTTTCCCCCATAATTCCAAGTGCCAAACACGAGAGATGATACTAGTATCGATCGAGGGCGAGAATGAGGATTTTCACTGTATGTGTACTCTGTTCTTCTATACATGCAAATAGTATGTACTGGGTGTCTCTTTTGAAAACGGTTTATAACTTTCTTGGAGGTATATCAAGTATGTCTGAATGGGATTTGAACCGGCAGCTCTTTGATCACTAGTCAGATGATTTAAGTTCTCTGTCAAGCAAATGTAATATACATGTATATACACTCCCAGGAATAAGCCCTACTTCTGGTCATAATAGCGTAAATGAGTCTCCATTGCCCTTCCATATTAAATTTAGAATGTTGACAACCTGTTAAAAACTCAAACCTCGTTAAAATTCTGGGAAACTTACTTTATCATGCAAATAAACATGTCTGCTATTAAACATCAACAAGGAAATAGGGGGTTTAATACCTTCTAAGAAACATTTCTCCAGTTGTATACTAACACCGGGTCAAAGGTCAACACTATGTTTACCCCTTGCAATTTCATACCCTGTCTACTTTCACTTCTCAAATTTATATCAAAAACTGTCAAAAACATGATGAGCTGCATTTTCAAATATCAACAACATGTCCAGAATACAGTTACAGCCAAAAAATAACAGGAAACTGCACTAAAAAAAGTTTTTAAAGAAAAAAAGATTAGCACTCTTTAATACAGAACTACTGTCGACTGCACCAGGCGAGCACATCCTGTTGAATTAGTGTATTTAGACCTTCTGGCCATTTTGCCAGTTTAGAAATAATGACCTGTAACTAATCCAAGGGTCATAGAAGGTAATTATCCCCACATGGGGAAATTCCAGCAGGCAATATTGCAGATGAATTTTATTGCTCGATCATGATTAGATCTCATTTTATCAGACATCCACAGTCACAACAGGGGAAAGCCATAGGCATGTATAGAGAAGAACAGTGTATATAAACAGTGAAATGCAATTATACTACCTACATCAGTATACAGTCATGATAAATAATAAAATAAATATAAGCTCTTATTTCTTGTACATTTGCAATAAAACACCATGCATCTTTTCTATTAATATTTGTTGATCTTTATACACAACATGTATTTATCCAACAAAGCACATTTTCATTTCGACAGTTTTGATGAAACAAGCAATATATAAATATCACATCCCATGGAGGGTGATAGAACATATTGTCAACCCGAGATTGGTAATGTCCACCGAGGCTTTAGCCGAGGTGGACATTACCACATCGAGGGTTGACAATATGTTCTATCACCCTCCATGGGATGTGATATTTATTTTATTATACCAAACATCAAAATTCATTTAATCAGCAATTATTTTTTATTAACAACAATAAAGAAATTGAAACAAATTTTCAAGATTTAATGTTTCATGCCATGAAACATTACCATGAAACATTACCAATTGTTGACTGATCGGTAATGCACGAGATAATGATCGGTATGCACGAGATAATGTTTCATGCCATGAAACATTACCATGAAACATTACCAATTGCTGACTGATCGGGAATGGGGAAATTACATAGAGAATTTTGAGTGAGTTATAATAACATATGTTGATACAGGTCAATATAACCACACATGAAGCCGCATGTGACTTGTGCGATTTATGACTTTATAATTGTACTGGCTAATTTCCCCTGCTGATAAGCATCAGCTCAAATTGAGCAATTTCAACAGGCTTATTCCTAAGAGTGTATATAGTTAGCTTCCTCAACTTTGTGCAAGTTCATCTCACACATATTCCGGCCCAAGTATTGTGCAAATAATACAAAAATTCAAAAGGATTCATAAATAACTGACCAGTTCAGTAAAAAGGACCACATGCAGTCAACTAGGGTGTCGGTCAGAAGATTAATGGTTTTATTGCTAACATAGATAATGAGTAAATTTTCTGGCACAGTATGCCTTTTGATACGCCTTGGCTAACTTTGAGCTGTTTCCACATACAGGTAAAGTCCGAGCCGCAGCACAATTGACCTTTCGTATTAAATTTGGTGTTATATTGACAAACATTTGCGTGAGTGCTTTGTGTGTTGCAACTAACACGTGTTACTATAAATACATCGTATGTTATTGACATGAATGTCATTTCTTTATATTTATTTTTCTTTGCTTCCATGAGTTTTTCGCACAATATGACCTACTTATGTGTTGACGTGCCGTAAAACATCGTTATTAAATTAATTAATTAATTATTAATGAAAAAGAGTCTTTTGATTTGATTTGGGTTTTACATCATTTTAGCACATTTTTGAAATTAAATCAATTTGTTTGACTGCATATACATATTTATGTAAATGTTACTTTAGTATTACTTTATCCCCAAGGTTCTTGTTTAATGGATGTAGTGGAAGGAGGCTGGAAGTGGAGTGTGTGTGTTTGTTGGTGGGTGGGGATGGGGTGGCGGGGACGGAGTGAGGGAGGGGGTCTGCGGGTTGCGGTTCTTTAATATTTATGACATGTACTGTAATATTATACATATGTTATCTAAAAATGTTCAGTTTTTAGTCTTGTAAATTTGTTAATACACTAATTGGGTGTGAACAAGTAAATAGACTGCCAAATGTTAAAGCATAACCGTTATAATATATCTAACCAATTGATTCATTTATAAAATATTTTGTATCACAATACACACATATAGGAATAACACACTATTAAAATACCATGGACGCCCTGAAGAAAACTTCTGACTTCATGAGTTCAAAATGCATTGCTTTAGGTCTTAATGACTTCTAACTTTACTATTTAATGACGTCTGTAATGAATTTTAACATTATTTTTAACTCGATGACTTCTAACTTCATGACTTCCATACTTCTAACACGATTCAATGTAAACCTTCTCGCCTCTACCGCTGCGGGTTCGAATCCCACTGGGAGCTCGACTTGTGAGGAAGTGCCGATTCTTCGGGATCAGGTGGGAGGTGAACAGTACTGGTTCTACCCAGGAAAAATGGGTGGTCTGCCTCCACCAAAAAAAATCTACCGTCATATATAACCTGATATATGTTGAATATGACGTAAAACACGAAACAAACAAATAAACAAACAAACTTAAATCATAACTTTTAACTTCGTAACTTCTAAATCCATTACCTTTTAACTGCACAATTTAATGAAATAAGAAGTGATGAAACAACAAGTGATAAAGTGATTAAGGCGTTTTGTATGCCTGGAGTTTACCGTCGCTTTAGCGATCATTCGTAGCTTTAAGCTCATCTTTATAGTACTGTCACACTAGAAAACCATGCCGCAGACTCATGCCATGATACCACACACAATGACATTTCTTTCTAATACCGGGTCAACCAGTCCTAGCACCGCCTTTTATATGCTGAGCGTCAAGCAATTGAGCTACAAGTACCCCTTTTTATGAAATATTTAACATGAACCGCTCGACTTCTGTCTGTTACAAACAAACAAAACATGTATTGATTAACGCTACCGTTTGCTTTCCGAGGTCAACCGTGCCGCTGCTAGGAGTTTCATAATCTCCACGCAGAGTTATCGTTCCTTGCACTCACATATATCTCTGCTAACTACTAAATTACAAGATTTTGGTAAAACCTGTTAAATTGGAATATGTTTGCCTGAAACATGTATTTCTTGTGTAAATATAATTTTCAGAATATCTGCAAATTCGATGTTGCAAGATTTGAAATAATGCATGAACTATTTTACTACAAAAACTATAAGTACTTAGGTCTCCTCATGTAAACATTTCAAACCGAAGCTCGATAGAAGAAAATTACTAAAAAAATTAAATAACTCAATGAAATAGAAATTGAAATTATTTAATTTAGGTCTATATTTTATCTTTGCAGATCGCGCAAAAGGATTTATTGTAAACATCGTCATAACTTTTTTGAATAAGCACGTGACCTAACGGTTCGCCCTACTTCCTTTGACGTTGACAGAGTCAAATGAGGAACGAGTGTACTCCGGGTAGAGATTGGGGGTTTCACTGTAGTAATGCCTAGGACTGATTACACGCGCGTGGTAGGCGGAGTTACCAGTGTCACTTGTCATTGAAGATTGCCTACATACAGCAGCAAGAGGAATATTTTATGCCAGATATTTTTAAAAATTTGAACTGAACGCAGGGATTTCATTGGCTTAGAAAGTAGGTCAACCTGTAAGATATATTGCGTCTTAGAGAGATAATGTTCATATTAGAAAGATATTACGAATTTGTTTGGATTAATTATTCTATATACAGCATTAGCTATATCCTGTTTTGCTGTCGCTGTAATAAGGGAAAGAAAAATGGGTACTTTTTCTTTTCCTCAGTATATATAGCTCTTAGTTAAACACAATCTGTTTTCCCCATGTCATTTATTAATATTGCCATTATGCATATTTTGAACACACATAATGTCAAACACCGCATCTTTACCCGGCCTTTGAGTTTCACTATCGGAAAAACAAAGTCCTGAAAAAAAAACACAATACAAATAATAATTGCTATTTATGACGGCAAACATGATGTTTTAACATCAGGGAAAATAGATTAACTTTGAAGTGACGATCATTCTTAAGGAAAACACATGCAAATTAGAAACATTGGTGATTTTTTCATCCTGGAAATGTTAGAGTCAGTACATTTAAAAACGCAACATGTTTGATTTTAGATTATATTTAGTCCGCTGTGTTTCTGTTCAAATAGAAATGAATATATTTTATTGTTTATGCCAAATATGGTGAATGGACATGTTTACAATAATACAATTATTGATTTCAATATGGTTAGAGGGCAGCAGTACATGTGTTTGTAGATTTTGCACACATATATATCACAGTTCATGTATACTGAAGAGAAAAAGAAACGCAACTCGGGTATTTCCGCTATACATTGTATGTACAATATGCTGCTGTTAATCGAAAGGTACGTAAGACATTTCCTTTCGGAAAAAAAGACTAAAACAACAAATAACACAGCAAATAGTATTCATTCAAAGTTTTATTATTGACAGAGTACTCGTTTGGCTCGAGCATATGAGCAAATTTAGGATGCAAAATTTCGCAAACTCTTTACGTTAAATACAGTACTGAAATGGCACAATTTTTCAAATAGTAACTTCAACATTTATGAATTTCTTGTTACAAAGTGTACTGTAATGAAAACGTCTACTACATCACAGTTGTGTCCTTTCTCTAACTAACTGTAACTTTTTGTTTACACACCATCTTCGGATTTCTTTGGAATATTATGTGGAATTAAGTGTGCAGTATATACAATATATAGCGGAAATTCCCGAGTTGCGTTTCTTTTTCGCTTCAGAATGTATAGTTAACGAAACCGTTTCAATAGGACGTAAGATGTTTTTAAATAATAATTCTTTAAGTTCACATACGTGCGTATGCTGACATAAGCATGAACCATTATGATAAATTGTTTGCATGTGACATGAGAATTCTTTAACATTCTTGGGAGAGATCTTTCGTTTGCCATTGTATAATGTAATACTAAGTTTGCATTGCTTTGGTTACAAGGGTAATGTTTTCGATAATCTTACTAATTAGTTCAAATCACGACTGTCTTTTATGCCAGTACACAAGTCTCTTTGTTCCAAACGTTAACTTATGGCCATAAACAGTTGATTAAGATTTGCTCTATTTCTTTCAAATATATTTCAAAATATAGAAAATCAAAAACAAATAAGCTTTGCGTGTTTAAACGTACTACAGTGAAAATCCTAGCGGACTGCACGGTTTACCTTTCGTATCAAAAGGCAAAGGTTTGCGCGAATGCTTTGTTTGTTGCAACTAACGCGTGTTACTATAAATACATCGTTTGTTATTGACATGAATGTCATTTCTTTATGTTTACTTCTTTTTCTTTGCTTCCTTGTGTTTCGCGCACAATATGACCTACTTATGTGTTAATTAATTAATTAATTAATTAATTAATTAATTAATTAATTCATTCATTCATTCATTCATTCATTCATTCATTACATGGGGCCTTAAAACACCATTAATTATTCACTGACTGAGTGACTGGCTGGCTGGCTGGCTGGCTGGCTCGCTCGCTCGCTCGCTCGCTAGCTCACCCACATTCATTTATCACATGGGGCCTTATGACGACTGAGTTTTAAAAAAAAATTTGCTTGTTTTGTTTGTATGGTGTTTTACGTCATTTTCAACACATGTAAGGTTATATATCGATTTTTTGTGGTGGAGGCAGACCACCCACTTTTCCTGGGTAGAACCAGTACTGTACACCTCTCGCCATCCGTAAGAGTCGATACTTCCTCACTTACAAGTCAAGCTGCCAGCGGAATTTTAACCCGCAGCGGTGAGGGGCCATGGTTTACAACGCAACGTTGTTAGCCATTCGGCCACGATGACGATTCATTTGATTTGATTTGAATGAAGTTTTACATCATTTTAGCACTTTCTTTTGAAAGTAAAACAATTTGACTGCCTGTATGTAAATATTAGTCGGGAAGAGTGAGAAGTGACGAAATATTGAATTGAATGTTTTAACGGCTCATCAAATTTAGAGCCTCTCATAGAAAGGCAATGCTGAATAGGAATCCGGGATCCTGCCCAACACTTCCTAACGAATGTATTCCTATGTTCTTTAATGTGCGCAGGTGATACATGGGACCGATCAGTTTACGTCCCCATCTAAGGCACGAAATTAGAAGTAAATAAAAAAGTGTAACGGACGAAATGAAGTCGGAGTTTAGCCGAATTGGAATTTAACGGCACTCTACCACAAAAAGGTTATATGGCCCCAACAGAAATGAACAGACCCGTTCTCCATTTACTTCTAGATAAAACATATGCAGAATGAGCATAGAACCTTCTCATTTGCCGAATTGCAGAGCTGATCTGCAGAACTGCAGTTGTTGCAAATTCTATTGTAAACACTCTATCTTTCACTGGAGCCACGATCATGGTGTTCTGCCACGACTCAACAATACAGGGATGGCGATTAAGAATTTTAATGAACATGGCAAAAATGACACAATGAACATGACTTTGGGGGGAATTTTACCCCGTTTATATAAATTCCCCGTTTATATATGCAACATTGTCAACACATGTTTACTGACGTAAAGTTGCGGTGGCCGATTGGTTAGCATCTTTGCAACTCTTTCAAAAGGTTTAGGGTTCGAATCACAGTGCGGTCACATCTCAGATTGTTAAAACATACCCCCGCAGTAGTTTACTCGTGCAAGGTAGTTTGAAACCATGCCTTCTTTCATTCAAGTGGAGTGTAAGGCCGTCGATCCCATTTCAGGGAGAGCCATATCCCGCGCACGTTAAAAATATCGCTGAACTTGTAACATGAAGTGTAACGACAGAAAGTGTAACATGAGGTGTAACGAACCCCAAGCAATAGACATTAAAATCTTTTTATAGTAACACACGCTCGACTTATGTCTGTTACAAACAAACAAAACATTTTATTGAAACCTTTGTCATATTAACGCGACCTTTTGCTCTCCGAGGTCAACCGTGCCGCCGCTAGGAGTTTTCCTGTAAGTGCAGCAGAGTATGAGGCGCCATACGTGACTATATGTTGTAAGATAAATATATACGTTGTGTGTAAATATATATACTGAATACAAAAGTATATATGATACAAACAAATATATACGTTACTCCGAGATATATATATATTGAATACAAAATATATATAATACAGACAAATATATATGTTACTCCGAAATATATATATTCTGTCCAAAAATATATATCATACAAATATATATGTTACTCCTAGAAATATATATTCTGAAAAATATATATTCTGTTTTTAAATATATATTGTAGACGCAAATATATACGTCAGTCTGAATATATGTTTTTCCTAATTTATATATTCTAGACGCAAACATTTATATGTCATACCGAAAAATATATTCGCTTTATAAACAAATATATTGTCTGTCTTAATATATTGAAGATAAAAATATTTGAGATGGAAATAAATAGTTTCTCTAAAATAAATATATTGCAGACACAAATATATCAATGAAAGATCGATAAATAAATGGTGCGAACTTCTGGGTGACCGAAACTAAATACATATTTGTTTTCCAAATATATATGCCTTCTGCAAATATATACGTTGGCATAGACTGTGCTGCAAATATATACGTTGGCATAGACTGTGCTGCAAATATATACGTTGGCGTAGACTGCTACACTGTCCCGTTTTTCAAACTCGAGACAAACCAAATTTAAAGAGCGAATTTCCCAGCGTCCGAGAAGTGTTCCGCATGTTGGAGTTTCTTTACCACGAAAACATAAAAAATCGGCAAAAAAATGGACGACCAAACATCTAACGTACGAAGAACTATTGATCTTCTTCTTCTTCTTCTTCTTCTTCTTTTTCTAATGTGCCGGGTTCCTCCGGAACATACTCGCACATGTGGTGAACTAAGTATAAGTGGTGAACGGTCCAAGTGCAGTTAAAAACAGGTTAAAAAATCTCTGATTGGGGTCTACGCAATCTCCGAAGTCGAGCAGAATGGCATCTGTCTGTTGTTCGTCATTTAGACCGGATGCTAAGTCCTGGAGCATGATTATGAGATGGCTCTCACAGGATCTCTTCTTTCTGAAACCATGCTGTCTTTCAGATAGAATATTTCTTTCTTTTGTTAAGCAACCCGAAATTTCAGGCCTTGGTTCAGACCTCGTTAGTGTAATAGCGAGTATCTCGAGTATGCTGATATTGAAATACGCGACTGCGATAATGATCATACTTTGTCTAAAAGGAGTTTCGTAATACAAGAAACTGTCGTGACATATCTGATTCGTCGATTCACCATCTTCTTACCAACGTATTGATCACGTAAACCGTATCCCCCACCCTCCGTTCCACCACCTCAATAATGTTTATATTATCCGAATGCATCAGGCGCGTGGCCTCGGCTGGCGTGGCACAGTCGGTAGCGCGGCGGATTTGTAACCGGATGTCCCGGGTTCAATCCTCCGTGGTACCACTTAGATTCGTCGGTGTTATCTTGGGCAAAACACTTTCCCTTAGCCTCGTCCGTCGGATGGAGACCTAAACCGGGCGGTCCTGTGTATCGGTTTATCCCCCGAGCACGTTGAAGAACCATAGGAAAATATTCGATACTCAGAGTAGGACACGGTTCCCGGATTCCTGTGTATCCTTCCCCTCTCTCTGGGGCGGCTCTAAATAACCTTTACTGTGTTGATTCGTCAGAGGGAGAGATATAATGATTCATGTTTCCGACTGAACTGTTTAGCAGTGCATTGAATCGTTTCAAGTTCGATTAGATGGTTTGAAAAAACACTCCGGATTATTTTACAAAGCATCGGATTGTTTTAAGTTTGATTAAATGGTTTCAAAAGAAGTAGTGAATCAAATAAAGTTACATTGAATTAAATATAATACCGATGAATTAATTCATCTTTGACTGGATGATTTATTAAAAACATACTTTTGGCTCATAGGTAATCGCCACCTATGAAAAACGGGACAGTGTAGCAGTCTACGCCAACGTATATATTTGCAGCACAGTCTGTGCCAACGTATTTATTTGCGGAAGTCATATATATTTGGCAATCGTACAAACTCGCTCATTTCCGTAGATCATCGGAAATAATTATTTTTGAAAAAAAAAGATTGAGGCAGTTGGGATCGATATATTTGGAAAACAAATATTTATTTAGTTTCGGTCACCCAGAAGTTCGCACCATTATTTATCGATATATCATTGATATATTTGTGTCTGCAATATATTTATTTTAGAGAAACTATTTATTTCCATCTCAAATATTTTCATCTTCAATATATTAAGACTGACAATATATTTGTTTATAAAGCGAATATATTTTCGGTATAACATATAAATGTTTGCGTCTACAATATATGAATTAGGGGAAAAAATATTTCAGAATATATATTTCTAGGAATAACATATATATTTGTGTGATATATATTTTTGGATAGAATATATATATTTCGTAGTAACGTGTATATTTTTCTGTATCATATATATTTTGTGTTCAATATATATATTTCGGAGTAACGTATATATTTGTTTGTATCATAAATATTTTGTATTCAGTATATATATATTTCACACGCAACGTATATATTTATCTTACAACATATAGTCACGTATGGCGCCTCATAGCAGAGGTCCAACGCAGTAGGCATTTGTTATCAATACGACGGTCGTGTATTTCACGTTCAGGATAACATGAAGTTTTGTTTTGTTTTACTATAAACAAATAAAATTGAACATCAGCTTGCAGCTAGAACGTAGCGCATTATTTCATTGGCTAATAATTGAGACTTTGAAACTTCTCGTCACCCTTAATCGGCACTTTAGATCGGAAAACCACTAATATACCGTCACAGAGTGAAACTCTTAGCATGTCATTAAACCCTAATAATGTACTGGAATACTTCAAATTCGTTATACGTTACATGTTGTTTTTCTCCATTTAAGTACCAAATAATTTCACTTTACGCCTCATTTGCATCTATTTGCATTTCAGATGTTAACTGCATTGTCTTAACTCATTAAGTGGCATGCATGGATCCAGTCAGTGGTTATAAAACGAGTATTTGCTATCATAAAACGATTTGTAAGTATTCATAAATGACGTATCTTCCCGATCGCTTATTGCAAATATATTCAAAATTCTTCATAAATCATTTCGTTTCACAGTGGTACAAGTAATACAGTATAGATTTATTTTTCTTTCAAAAATTCATCAATAGTGTTTGTTTTCATAATCGTCATTAAATTCAAAACAAAACCCAAGAATGATAAAAAATATATCAACAGGAACAACAACATCAACAACAAAGTTAAACAATTTCTTTTCCAAAACAGGATATAAACTAACTGATATTACTATACAATTATGTCGTGGTGTGTTGTTGTTATTTTTCTTTATTTTTTCTTTATGTTTTCTTAAGTGAAACTGGCACTGTATGCGTATAATTTCTTAAATTTCCTTCATATATGACAATATGGATATCTTGATTATGAATTAAAAATAAACCAATGAGTGTTTGTCGGATTTGTAGTATTGTTGTGTATATGGAACTGTGTGTGCGCGCATGAGTATGAAAGTTTTATATGTATTTATAACTTTTATAGCACTGTTGTTCGAAGGCCACATTGAAAATCAGTAAGAAAAGAAGGTAAAATATAACGAAATAACAAAATATATGTTTTTTTAAACAAAGTTGACGAGAAAAAAATAACGTGAATTGTTTTATTTTCACATATAATTTAATTTTGTCGGTATATATTAATTGCAATACGTCATACATAAAAGATTTTATATAGCGTTATGTCGATATAGTGTTATCGTCATATCCACATATAATAGCACATTTTGATGAAAATTATCCCACGATCGCCTAATAGTAAGACGTTATGACATCATTTACTTTTACCATGCATATATAAAATAGACGTAAGTACGTACGAACGTACATGTCTGCTTGCAGGGTCACACTATATATACCCTCATAATATATACCGATCGCGAACGTAGTCGTGCTAATATTATGTTCAGTGAATCTCACATCATAATTATACTAAAAGTGTACGATGAACTTCCGGCGGCTATCTTCTTTGCGGGATGAACATCTGGCGGCCACCTTCAGCTTAATCAAATATCGACAGTGCTGCCGTCATCTTACCGTTTGACTTGGCAATTGGCACGTAATGAAATCAGTTTCTGTCGACCGTATTGTGGTTGCATTGCACTGACTTTGTTTTCGTCCGATTATTTTACTTACCACCAGACTAAATGTGTTTGCGTTAAACTGATTCATATTGCTTCATACTGATTTACTTTGTTGTGCATCACTTCACATGTTCCGATGAATCGTTTAAGTTTTATCGTACCGACTTGTATTTTATTGTATTGCATTAGTTTTTTTGTCAAATGGGTTGTCATTGCACCAAATGATTTCTATTTGCGTCGTATGGTTTGACATTTTACACGGTATCATTTCACTTCTAACCGTATTAATTCATTTTGTAACGAATGTACAGAGATTACACGTCACATCGAATCAATATGTACGTCATCAAACGACTTCATGTTGAATTAAACGGCCTGTTATTAAATGGTTTGTAAATATCCACATTTTGACTGTTATGGCTTCCCATAAATAACAATATTGATAGTCCACGTGGATTTCGATTATGTGCTGTTATCTTCAGCATGCTTTATCAAACATCCAACCAACTGCATTACTACTAATGTTATAAACACGCAAGTCAATCTTGAAGCGTTTATCAAGCACTGACATTAGCGTCTTCATTACGTGGTCCGAGTATTAACTTTCATACCCCATCCAACCCGTTCTTCAAGAAGCTAAAACGGGGTTGGCTGGGGTTTGAAATAAAACCTTAAAATTTTCGGTTTAAAGAGTTAGCATATTGTAAAATTAAAACATTTAATAGGTAATTTTAAACGGGTTATCGCATTTGTTCAGTACAATTTGTTCTTAAACATGTTTTATTGTCGAAATATTCGTTATAAAATCTTGCTAATATAAGCCTTCCCATCGCTTAATGGAAATAAGGCGGGACCACGAAATGTCTTATTTTTATGTATCCAGTATCATGTTGACTTCAAACCTGCCTGCATATGATACGACATGTTTTTTCCAGTTTTCGTTTTCGACTTAATAGACCACAGTTTTAAATACATTATTGATTCAATATAATAAACTGTTAATAATATGCAAAAACAAAGTGATTTACAATATTTTTAAAATTGATATTAACGATTTAAAAAATGCAAATTACGAAGAAAACCTGTCGGGACGCCGTGAACTTTTAAAATATCAATATTGCCGTGTGTCCCTTTAAGGGTCTATTATATTAGGTGGTGGGGTTGGAAGTGGGGGAGCGAATGTGTATACTACGTAACTGTAAATCATTATAGGAATGAAAGCACTAATCATTTCCCCCATAGACACCAATGTTAAAGTGTCACATAGTAATGATTTGCTGCAAATTCAACTCAAGTATTGATACTGCAGCAGTGTAATGTTCATATAGAAAACTATTTTTCCACTTGAAAAATCACCAGAAAACGTGAGGTCACAAGACATGTAAGAAAGTTCTTGTAAACAGGTCAAGGGTACAGCTGTTTTTATTGATCGACTGTTTTCATTGCTCACAAAGTGTAAGCATAGAGTCGAAATTTCGAAAATGTTCATCAGTGATCCAGTAAAACCTATTAATACGCTTCTTATACATATAACCACAAAATCGAATAGAAATGGGCAGTTTTCCCCTACTTATAATGCCGGTTTCCATCGAAAAAGGAGGGATTACTTTTTATTATAGGAACTACATTCGACTACACCTCGGAGGTTTACATGTAGTTGGTGGTGGTAAACCTATAAGAGGAGAAAACATGTTCAGATGTTTCTTAAATGAGTATTTTGTGTTGTCATTTTCATAACAAGCTTAAAAACACCTACTTCATGCAAATCGAATGATTATTTGCCGAGATATGGTCTTGTGAATACCAAGGACAATAGTCTGAAATTGACAAAAGTCAGAGATATTTTTTTAAATTTTACACTGAATTGTCATACCAAACGGCACTTCTTGTCAATACACCATATTAAATAGATCAAATGTTTAGAACATTCAATGGAAATAAATAAAATATGCATTTTAGGTACAATTAGGACGATGAATATGCCAATTTATGTCGATTTTCATGCCAAAATTGATTTTTCAGTCAAATTCTTCAAAATTGGTGGTACCTTACATGATTATAGTAGCGAATACGAGCTTAATAATGCCAAAATACCGCTAAAATCAGAACTGATACTAGCTGAACGCTACCAAGTCGAGTTTGAATGATAAGGAATAATATTTTACCTTTTACACAAATCCTCATTTTTCACAGTATCCTATTTTAGGGGGGTAGGGGAAAGATTTAGTGGTTTCATGCCTACCAAACCTGTTGTCATGCAGATTTAATTCATAAAACTTGTTGCAAACATGCAACCCTACATGTTGATACTAAGAAGACATAGTTCAACTGCAAACACTTCACCAATACGTCATTTTAAACACGAAAACAAAATGAAACTCAAAATTACGGCTTTTATAGACAAAATTGGACTAAAAACGCTCAAAACCTATGTAATATACTATGGAAAACTTATTTCTGAGCTTATTTTACCAACTGTAATCGGAAAAGTGTCCCTAGGTACGAATCTGGGCAAGTCCTAATTACTGCACGCATCTCTTATAGGTATGAAAGCACTAATTATTTTCCCCATAGACACCAATGTTAAAGTGTCACATATTAATGATTTGCTGCAAATTCAACTCAAGTATGGATAATGCAGCAGTGTAATGTTCATATAGAAAACTATTTTTCCACATGAAAAATCACCAGAAAACGTGGGGTCACAAGACATGTAAGAACGTTCTTGTTCGTTTACTAAAAAGGTCAAGGGTACAGCTGTTTTTATTGATCGCCTGTTTTCATTGCTCACAAAGTGTAAGCATAGAGTCGAAATTTCGAAAATGTTCATCAGTGATCCAGTAAAACCTATTATTACGTTTGTAGCACCGCTAAATGTGAAAATTCCGCTAAACGTAAAAACTTCCGCTAAATGTAAAAAAAACTTCCTCTAAATGTAAAAACTTCCGCTAAATGTAGAAAATGACTAAACGCTAAATGTTATAAATTTTAACATATAGCGTTTAGTGGAATCCGTTAACCGCTAAATGTTAAAAGTCACTAAATTTGTCTGAAATATGTGATGGCATGAACAGTGCTCCGGTATACATAATATATCAATATTGAAGGTATGGAGAGAACTGTAACTATGTTGTTATAACTTGTAGTTCAATCCATTTGCGTATGTTATATATAAATATGTATTATCATATGATGTTCATTCTCTGTAACATAAGTAATAAAATATGTTTAAACTAAGTGCTGCTTTAATCGTTTCAGTTCTTTGAAATAATTACATATTTATAAAAGAACATTATTAAAATAATTTCTTGCATCTATACGCCTGTGCATTAATATCAGTTCCCACAGGTAACACTTTAACTTTGGGAACATGTTGTATCTTTAGCTTATTTGCTCAAATAATTGAACTCAAATCATAAATGTGAGTCCATGATTTTGTAACTAACTGTACATTTGTATCCACTGTTTTTTTTGGCATCCACTGTAAGGAACTTTTCCAATAAACCTACATAGACACTACTTAGCCTCTTTGCTTAAATAAGATAGGGATTACTTGTTATGCACTACCACCGAATGATGAGGGGCATATAGTGTTGGCCATGTCCGTTTGTCAGTCCGAGTGCATCTATCTCCTATAATTTTCAACCGATTGTTCGACATTTTACAGGATACGTGCCTATGATGTGCATATCGACTGCCAAATTCGATCATGTATGATCAGAGTTAATGCCGTTTTTCGTAAAAAATACGTTATAAGATCTTGTGCGTCTATCTTCTTCTACAGTTTTCAAGTTATTGTTTCGAAACATAATGCTTACCTATGATATCAAGATGTGCATATCGATTCGGTGCCAAATTCGATCATGTATTATCAGAGGTATGGCCCCTTTTTCAACAATTTTAACGTTATAATATCTTGTGCGTCTATGGCCTGTTTTCAACTGATTGTTTCGAAGATACTTACCTATGCTGTTAAGATGTGCATATATCGAGTCGGCGCCAAATATAACTTTACGTTTGTATAATCCGAGGTACGGCCCTTTTTTCGTAAAGGTTTATGGTATATTTCTATTTCCTCCTACAGTTTTCCACTGATTGTTTTGAAACTTTACAGAATATTACTTATGATGTCAAAATGTGCATATCGTTCGGCGCCAAAATCGACCTTTTATCATGGCCCCTATTGTGTCTAATGTTATACTATCATTTGCGTCTCATCCTACATATTTCAACTGATTGTTCCGAAACTTTACAGGATGCTTACCTATGATATCAAGATGGGCATATCGATTCGGCTCCAAAATCAACATTAAATTACTGGAGTTACGGCCATTTCTTCGTTAGAATTTTATGTTTCCTATTGATTGTTTTCATTGTGTGTAGGGAAGGGGGAGGGGGCTGGGTGGGGATTTATGGGTGTATCCGTTTCTCAGGAATGCAGGTGTAGTTTATCTAGTTTGTTCAATATTGAATATAACTTCAACTTCGCAAGCGAACTTGAACGGTATATACATTTTACCAGTGAATTCTACAGTTGTAGCACCGCTAAATGTGAAAATTCCTTTAAATGTAAAAACTTCAGCTAAATGTTAAAAATCTTTCGCTAAATGTAATAGAAAACAGCAGCAGTAACAGAAGCATCAGTTTGTTGTTATGACTTACTTTGACAACAACGTCATCGAGTCGATTAAAACAGCATTGTTCATACCCTTACATACTTCAGGCAACTTTAGTGACTTTTAACATTTAGCGGTTAACGGATTCCACTAAACGCTATATGTTAAAATGTATAACATTTAGCGGTTAGTATTTTTTTTACATTTGGCGGAAGTTTTTACATTTAGAGGAAGTTTTTTTACATTTAGCGGAAGATTTTTAACATTTAGCGGAAGTTTTTTCATTTAGCGGAATTTTCACATTTAGCGGTGCTACAACGCTTCTTATACATATAACCACGAATAGAAATGGGCAGTTTTCCCCTACTTATAATACCCGTTTCCATCGAAAAAGGAGGGATTACTTTTTATTATAGGAACTACATTCGACTACACCTCGGAGGTCTACACCTCGGAGGTTTACATGTAATTGGTGGTGGTAAACCTATAGACATTCAATTACACGAGACAATGACGTTATTAGATTGTGTATCAGATTGATGAGGTCTCATAGTACTGGTGATCTATACAGAGTCCCTCCGTACCAACTTCTCACCCCACAAATACAATAGGCTCTTAATAGGCACTTGAAGAGTTTTTTATGAATATCTCCAGAAAAAAAAAAGGTTTGGGCGCATGGCAAGTTTGTTGTAATTAACACTTCATTAAAATTACTGTTGATTTTGTCTTCGTGACGTATATTTACCAAGTGACGTCATGTAACGTGGCGCTTCCAACGGATGAAATATACGCGGGGAATTAATGGAACAGTCGCATTTTATCGCAGAATAACATACAGTCTTCTCTCTTCTTTGTGTATATGAAATACTGCGCAGGTCGTGTTAGAATTAAATATTATGTCTTGTGAACTTGTTGATGTTGTTAGTTGAACACTTAAACACTGCAAGTATGGATAGCATGAACATTCGAAATTGAATTGAATTTATGGTGATTCACACATGAGGGGTGTCAGTTTAAGAATAGATAAATTGCCTTTTATAAGAAAAGATGGACATTTATATTGTATATTGGAATGCACATATTTTGAGATGTAGAATTGCGGAAAGGTGTCAGTTTGAGGTTATGACTAAGCTTGATAAACTACGGTTATCCGAGTGTTAAGGACAATCGGACTAGCTATTTTAGAATTTATGTTAGATATTGTTTACTGATATTATTGTTCGGTGATTCGTAAAAGTCCCAATAACTAACTTACTGTTTGGAAATTCGTGATATAAAAAGCTTATATCTAAGATACGAGAAAATATAAAAAAAAAAAAAATATCAGCAGAATTTCGACTTTGTCTTTGATCGACTGCCCTACAACAAAATAACAGTAAAAACAATGTTATAATACTAAAACAATCAGTGAATTTCCAATTAGCTATGTTGAACCGTAAATTTCACAGAAACGAATTCTTCACACGTAAATATCACAAATCGCAAATGTGACATATACGTTTGACTTTTTTTTAACTTTTTTGTACGAACGTATTTTTCACAGCCAGCTGACAGGATACAGTTTATCGCTTATATCATACAATTGGTATGTTAACAGTCTAGCGGCCACATTTTTCAAGCAATTGGACAAAACATATATGACCAAAAGATCTCGGCCAAGTTCGATTATTGGCCAGATCGTACAAGTATGACCAGAGTTATGTCCCTTGATTTAGCAAAAATGCCATATTCTACCTTGTTAACACACTACAGTAGAGTCAATTATTGACCAATCTGAATCATATTAAGACAGAATGTATATGTTTATAAAATGCAAGCCAAGTTCGACGGACTTTTTTATTGATGAAAACGAACGTCTTTTCTGTCATGGTAAAAGAGTTATTGTCGAAGAAGAATTTCAAAGTTATGTTGAAAGGATATTCAAGGAGAGTCATGGGTGTGGTTCGCGAGTTTTGAGTAGCAAACTAAAAGAAAAGTATACAGGATTCAGTGAAAAAAACATTATCGAAATACTTCATCGAAGTAAATACTTCCACAAGCAATATCCAAGATTTACAAATAAGCCTTTACCAAAGACTATAACGGCACCTGGTCAGCGATGTCAAATAGATATTGTGAATATGAAAGGTTTTGAAGTAAAATATGAAGGGTCAACATATAAGTACATACTGCACATAGTCGATATATACTCAAGATTCATTATACCACAACCATTAAAGAGTAAGACCTCAACGGAAGTAGCACTGGTGTTAGAAAAAGTAATGTTAGATCATGGGTTTCCTGGAATCATACAATGTGACAACGGGCTTGAATTCCAAGGTCAGCCAATGAAGACATTGCTTAACAAATACAACATTAAAATCGTTCATGGGCGTCCGTATTACCCACAGTCACAAGGAAAATGTGAAAGGTCAAACCAGGTACTTAGAAGACAAATTCACTTCGCATGCAGAAGAAAAAAAGGGTTTAACTGGGTCAGTGGTTTACAAAGCATCGCACATTCCATAAATACGAGTGTTAAGAGAGTTCTTGGTAACATTACACCTTTTCAAGCCTACTTCGTTATAAACCACTCATATGTATCAACATCGCTGACAGAAAAGGAGATTAAACGAAAAATGCGCGCAGCAAACAAATCCTTCCGCCGGCGACAGTTAAAGAGCGCCCGAAGGCCAAGCAAATATAAAATTGGAGAAAGAGTGCTACTAAGATATCCGTTTACTAAAACAAGAGTTCCGATCAGACGACATATTCTCAGCGGAAAAAATTTAGACATCAAGTCTGGAGGCAGGTACCTTGTGGCATTTAAAAATCCGAAAAGCCAAAACAAGGAAACAGATCGAAGATGGATCATGGTAGAAAATATTACAAGTATAACGTTGGAAACAGAAAAGCAGAAGCAGGGAACAGTTAATGAACACTTACAAAACATTCGCAAGGATAATTCAATAAAGAAACTACACCGGGCACGGTTTTATCATGTATTAAATCACGACGATAAAATTCAGATGCTAACTCGGTCAGAATTCCAAACTGGTGTCACAGTGACAGTATTATTGGACCCTAACCCAAACGGAAACTGCCAATTTGCTGCCATACGTCACCAACTTCAACTACATGGTATTTACAGAGACGAATCTTGCTTCCGCAAAGAGTATGTAGAACATCTGAAAAAGAATCGGTCTTTTTATGAACACTTCGTACACGGAGCGACATTTGATGATTATAAACGAGATATGTCAAAAGACGGTACATATGGAGATAACCTAACGTTGGTTGCCTTAATGCGGGAGTACAACATGCAGTGTCTGGTAGTGTCCGTAGCTGGACCCGAACATTCCACCCTGGTGTCAAATGATGGTTGTTATGACGATCGCCTACCTCTGATAACTCTTGGATATTTTCCTGAAAATGCAGGAATGCACTATGTGAGCGTATCCGTAGATAAAGAATCAGCACCGGACTTGCTTCAAGAACCAGAACACTTGCTTCAAGAACCAGAACATTTGCTTCAAGAACCAGAACATTTGGTTCAAGAACCAGAACACTTGCTTCAAGAACCAGAACATTTGCTTCAAGAACCAGGACCCTTGCTTCAAGAACCAGAATCCATTGTAAACATGTCTCAGATCTCGCATTCAGATATGAAAAGTTCGCTGGAGCAAACACTCGGAACATTTCAAGAACAATGTACCAAATTGATCAGCAAAAGGCAACAAACCAGAAAAATCAGAGAAACATCTTTTCCGTTTAAAGTATTACCACGTCTTGTCCAAGAAATCGTTGTATTGAAATGCATAAATCAAAACCCAGCAATGCGATTCGTTTTACAAAAGGTGGATAGATATTTTACAGAACTATTTAATAGTATGAGACTTCCAAGTCCAAGAATTTACATATCACCAACGTTGATGGACAATGTTCCTAACCCAGTTAGTGTGCGTTATCTTCTGAGAAACCTAGGGAAAAACAATGGCGTTATTCAAGAAATCAAGAACACCATCAAAGAACGAAATTGGGCTAATGCTTGGCTAAGACTCCGTGTTTCTGAGATCCGCTGGTATGACATAATTGACATTTTTTATTCAAGAAATAGAGCTGTTTGAAAGGAACGTCAATATCTGATGTACTGTACATTTTAAGATTTTCATTTTTTCATCCTATTCCGTCAGTGAAAACTCGCGTAAACTGATCAACAGTGGTAGAATAAGCGAGTGCAGCTACTAAACATTGCAAGTGATTGGTCTGCAGACTACAACAAGTCTATTACTGCTCTCTAGTGCGTTTATAATATAACGTTAAAACAATGTTCGCTGTCGATATGCATGTTTCGTTTATTATGTTTATATTGTTTGTTGATCAACATTCAAGTTCATACTGTATAAAGTATCAAGCAATTGCATGTTGCTACCTGACATTCCGACGTAGCTAGTATTACATGAAAATTGTTTCGACGGCTCCTTATTTTCTAGTTTGGACATTTTGATATATTGATGTAAAACTTCGAAAAAGAAAGAAAATGTGTTTGTTTGTATGTATTTGTGTTCTTCTTAATATATTATATGTTCACTTGTCATGAGCTGGATCGCAGGTGATCCGCAGTCAATGCGCTGTGTCCGTGACGACTTGATAACCATTTCCTCCAAATACATTTTTGCCCCCTGTGTGTCAAATTTTCCCCAATGGAAGTCTTTGCCGTAGACATATTTAAATGCACACTCGGGGATTTTAACAGCGACCAGTACATGCCCTCAATGGGGATCGAACCCACGATCCGTAGATTGTAATGCCGGCGCCGAGCTGGCTCCCTCTGGACGTGCAAAGAAGACCCTGTCATAATATATGCCCAACATATCGGCTACGATTTGACCAGAGTTTAAAATCCTAATTGCCATTTTCAATAATTGCTTGATGACCGGACTGGTCGCACCTGCCTAAAGATTTTTTTATGACAAAGAGGGTCAAATTTATCCCGAATGAATGACGTGGTATTTTTCGAAGAGAATTTTTCGAAGAGATAATTTGACGATTTCGTGGGTTTTAACACCTTAGTTAGCCCCTTAGTTTTAACAAGCCCATTGTAACGACTATGCTCTACCGAGCTATCCGGGAACCACTAAATGTCGGCTACTAAGTCTCTATACTAGTATACTCTGATTAAAGATACAACTTATCATGAATGTTGCGCTTTGACCTTTAACCACCGGGAAAGAAAAAATGCGTTTTGCGAATCGTTTGGATATATTGCAGCGAGGTACTTTTTAAATCATTCTAGCTTTTCAACGGATATGTTTATGTAGATTTGCGATGTGGTTCTGCTACAGATATTTACGGATATGGCAAGCCAATTGTCCAATAATTACAAGGTTCACGGTCGAAAAACTAGGAGTAACGATCGATAAACTAGGTTTTTCGAACGTAAAACCAGGTTTATCGAATACTAACCTATATTTTCGAGCGAAAACATAGGATAACGGGCGTAAACCATAGTTTACGCTCGTGAACCCAAGTTTACGTTCGATAAACTAGGTTTCTCGATTGAACTAATAATTCAGGTCGTTATCCTAAGTTCACGAGCGTAAACTATGGTTTACGGGCGTAAACCGGCATTCACGACCGTGAACCCTAGTTTACGAACGTGAACCTATGTTTACGACCGTGAACATGGGTTTACGACCGTGAACATAGGTTCACGCTCGTGAACATAGGATAACGACCGAAAATCATAGATTTGTTCGAGAAACCTAGTTTATCGAACGTAAACCTAGGTTCACGTTCGTAAACTATGGTTCACGCCCGTAAACATAGGTTAACGTCCGTTAACTATGGTTCACGGTCGTAAACCTAGGTTCACGAATGTGAAAATACGTTTTTGCTCTACTAGAGGTAGAGATTCCAAACGTAAATTTCACAAATTTGTGACATATTCGTGCGATTTTTGTGAAATATCCGCACGTATTCTTATGTGAAGAATTCGCACGAATTCCTCACACGTGTGAAGAATTCGTTTCTGTGAAATTTACGGTTCAACAGATGTATGTCCTTCAGATTGTAAACGAGCTGTCCCATGTACATATTTTAGCATATACTACATAGTATAACCACAAACATGTTTTCAATAGCAAGAAGGCGTTCCTGTTCTGTGAATCGTCTGATTTTCTGTGATTACCTCTCCAAAGGAACGGCGCTAAATAATTACCATTACTGTATTTACACTGACGCAACACGGGAATTTCCTCTATATATTGCATGTACACTATGCTGCTGTTAATCGAATGGTACATGGCTACGGAAGACCTTTCCTTTTGGAAAAAAATACTAAAACAACACATAATACAGCAAATAGTATTCCTTCAAAGTTTCATTATTGACAGAGTACGCGTCTGGCTCAAGCATGTGAGCAAACTTAGGATGCACATTTTTGCAAACTCTTTACGTTAAATACAGTACTGAACTGGATCAGTTTTTTCAAAGAGCAACTTCAACATTTATGAAGTTCTTGTTACAAGGTGTAGTGTGATTAAAACGTCTACAACATCACAGTTGTGTCCTTTCTTTAATTAACTGCAATGTGTTTTTTTACAAAACATCTTGTGATTTCTTTGGAATGTTATGTGCGATTAAGAGTCCAGTATATACAATATATAGCAGAAATTCCCGTGTTGCGTTTCTTTTGCGTTTCAGTATATGTATAGTTAAACAACAGGATTTGTGTAATTTGGACTATCGTAAGGTGCTCCTGTACTTGAGGGTGTGCCATTTATTGAGGACACAGTGATAAATAAAAGTTTCCTCCAAGGAATGGCGATAGTGGAGATTGCCAGTCTAAGGAACATAATGTAGACCGAGTCGCAACCGATGTCTAAATTGTTTTTCTAAAAGTTGCCTGTATCACCACCTTTCTCACCGAGAAGCAATATATATTTTATCTTTTCAAACTATATTCATTTCGTTCATTTAGATACTGATACACAAAGTGAGGCGTACAGTTGGCGTCCAAATCTATTTGTGACAGTCAATACATTTCCATTTGTTACGTCATCAGCAGCCAACTGGGATTATGTCTGAATCTTGTTTTTTGAAACGTAACACGTTGTTTTATTTGATGTTTATTAATGATTACTGTAGGTGGTTAAACATGTCGTGTATGGCAAAATAAATATCACGTTTCAATAAAAAAGAATCTAAATGTAGGATATTTGGCGAATGAGTTAATATCGTGGCATTAGCGCAACGACGAATTTATACTTTCACACGAGTATCTAACATGCTATAAGGCCATCACATGTACTTTCAAATGTTCACATAAAAAGCCATATGAGAAATATGTCATGGCTTTATTACACTCCAGAAGCCATGTTATGTGATAAAATATGATAAACAAGAGGCCAAAGAGGGCCTGTGGACGCTTTACCGGCTAACATGGCTCTTATAACATCAATGTATCGAGTGACTGCCATTTACGTTTTTTTTGAAAGTTTCAGGCATAAAACTGCTTTTTGACTAAACTAAACTAAAGGCCATAAATAAAGAATCTGGTAAAGTTTGGTAAAGATCAGATAAAAAATGAAGGCCCTACCGTATTAACGAGGCAAAATATAGCACTTTTAACTAAATCAAGAGCCATAACTTCTCTGTTAGTGGTCCGACTGATCCAACATAGAGTTAAATTAAAAAATCCAAAAAAAATATCAAAAAATTCCAAAAAAAATTATTCCAAAAAAAAAAATATTCCAAAAAAAAAAAAAAAAAAAAATATATAAAACAAGGAAGTCATAAAATCTGGTAAAGTTTGGCAAAGATCAGATGCAAAATGAAGGCCCTATCGTATGACGAGGGAAATAATAGAATTTTTAACAAAATCAAGGGCCATAACTCCGCTGTTACTTGTCCGATCTAACTGGTCTTCGAACTTTACCGAGCTTTCATTGACATTAACAATCTGATAAAGTTTGATAAAGATCGGATGAAAAATGAAGGCCCTATTGTCTTAACGAGGCTAAATATTGCATATTTTGAACTAAATTAAGGGCATTAACTCCGCTGTTACTGGTCCGATATGAATGGTTTTCGAACTTGTCCGAGCTTTCATTGATATTAACAATCTGATAAAGTTTGGTAAAGATCGGATGAACAATGAAGCCCCTATCGTCTTAACGAGGCAAAATATAGAATTTTGAAGTAAGTCAAGGGCCATAACTCCGCTGTTACTGGTCCGATATGGCTCGTTTTCAAACCTGTTTGAGCGTTCATCGACATTAGCTATCTGATAAAGTTTGGTAAAGATCGGATGAACAATGAAGCCCGTATCGTCTTAAAGAGGCAAAATATAGCATTTTTAACTAAATCAAGGCCCATAACTCCGCTGTTACTAATCCGATATGGCTGGTTTTCGAACTTTTTCGAGCTTTTATTGATATTAATAATGTGGTAAAGTTTGGTAAAGATAGGATGAAAAATGAAGGCCCTATCGTCTTAACGAGGAAACATATAGCAATATAGCATTTTTAACTAAATCAAGGACCATAACTCCGCTGTTACTGGTCCGATCTGGCTTGTTTTTGAACTCGTCCGAGCTTTTATCAATATTAACAATGTGATAAAGTTTGGTAAAGATAGGATGAAAAATGAAGGCCCTATCGTCATAACGAGACAATATATAGCAATATAGCATTTTTAACTAAATCAAGGGCCATAACTCCGCTGTTACTTTCCGATCTGGCTAATTTTCGAACTTGTCTGAGCTTTCATTGATATTAACAACCTATTAAAGTTTGGTAAATCGGATGAAAAATGAAGGCCCTATCGTCTTAACGAGACAAAAGTTAACGACGAACGGAGGACGGACGGACGACGGACAACTCGCCATCCCATAAGCTCTCCTGGCCCTTGGCCAGTAGAGCGAAAAATCGAACAGGAAATGTTCATTACGTGGTCCCGCCTTAATTTCATTAAGTGATGAGAAAGCTAATATTAACAGGATTTTATAACGGATATTTCGACAATAAAACATGTTTAAAAACATTTTTTACCGAGAAAATGCGATAACCTGTTTACAATTACCTTTTAAATGTTTTCATTTTACAATATGCAATTTTTTTAAGCCGAAATGAATGTGTTATTTCATACCCCAACCAACACGGTTTTCGTTTCTTGGAGAAGGGGTGTTAATACTCGGACCACGTAATGTATTAAAAACAAACCGCAATTGCACGAATACATAATTTAGCTGAAACACAGGACAAAAAAAACCCATGACAGGTTGACAACAATGATATCACATAGGAATAACTAGTAGCAAAAAGGCCTCGGGGTTGGGGGAGAGGGGGGCGGGGCGGGGTGGGGCGGGGCGTGTTGGTGGGAGGGAGTGGCGTAAACAAGGTTCTGTGATATACAAAGCCCCACTATTGTGTCAGTTAAACGGGACAGTGTTCAAAGGCAAATCACCGCCAACAACAAAAGCATAAAAAGCAACAACAAGTACTCAACAACTTGGCAGAAGCCAGAGCAGAAAAGAATACACATTGTAAAACGAAGCTGAAAACACATATTAATCGGGGCCCCGTATTATTAAAGGGAATGAAGCGACACAGCCAAACTGAAAAACTTGGAAGAACATGAAAGAATTATCAAAATCGGATGATAAACAAAACATATATGGCCAATTAAAGGTTGGTCTAAAACGGATATGGCAGCCGCCATTTTGAGAACTATGATGTCATAGTTCCATATTATCATATATGAAATATTGATAAATATCATTTAAAACGAAGAAAATCACTGCAAATTAATGCAAACATTTTTACTGTTCATATAAAGCATTATCGCCATTATATTACATACTATTCATACAATTGCTGTCATTTCCCAACATAAATCAGTAAATTCTCATATTTATAAATATTCCAGATATGGTCATTTAGAACTGTGATGTCAAAGCTCTCAAAATGGCCGCTTCCATATCCGTTTCAACAGAAACTTCATATGATCATATCGTCTTTGTTTATCATCCGATTTTGATCATTCTTTCACCCTTATTCAAGTTTTTCAGAACTGTTAATAATACAGATGTTATGATAAGTCTCAAATTTTAAAACTGTTCACATTTTTGCACCTAAGCATTCAATGTAGACAATTTGGTGTGCATTATGTACATAAATATCAATGTATAAGAAAATGAAATGAAATCGCGTTCATCTGTGAACTCTATTTCAAAGTAAAGAATTTAAGAAATTAACTTACGATCAAAAGTTATTTCATAAAATTGGGCCGGGACTTTCCAAACTGTCGGGTCGTCGCAAAATCAAAGAGAAAGCGTAGGGTTACCTGTTCATCCATTAAACATGCAATGCGTTGCAAAATGCTAGGGACATAGCATAATTTTATAAATTTTCTGACAAGTTTGATAAAGTTTGTATAATCATGACCAACGCTCTCCCGAAGTGTATAAATGCATTACAGAAATCAATTTATCACAGAAGAGTTCATAGATATATTTTATATTTTAAAAGTATATCAGGGTAACGACAATAAACGTTTGCAAAGCAGTTTTGAAGTGTATGGTAACGGTAGCACAGATAGGTGTGTAGAAATACAGAGCTTACGAATGTTAAGGTCCTCTACTCGACCAAAAGCTCTAGAAAAATTGAATCAGTTGTAAAACCTATATCTCATAAAAAAGTTATTATTTTTCTAGTTTCAATCATGAGATGCAAATAAGAAAGGAAGAGAGAGTATCAGAACTATTAGCTTTGTTGAGTTAAGTTCTTTAGGATATAATTATATCATTAATCATAGTAGAAAATGTTAAATATATCATCCGGATATCGGGTGTTATTAAAGGTGCATGAGTATCTGATGGACGCCTCAACAGGAAATCTCCTCCATAGAAACAAAGAAACAAATCTGCGACAAGCAGCGCACAGTTTGCTCCTTTTGCGATACTAACATTTTGTTTATAAACAGTAGTTCCATACCCAAACAAAATGACTTTTGAAATATAACGTATAGTTATTGTTCGCATACTAAGTTTCTATCACTACGTAGTAGGCCATCATCGTTAATCGTTTTATATTGTGTATACATCACTCTTTAAATCGTTATGTATATTAACATTGATTTATATTATATGTTAAGATATTATACCTCGTTTGCATATTTTCCTCTTCGCGCAATGCGACAACATCCGGTGCTATTCTGTAATAGTCACAGGCCCCGGTCCGAGAGCTATTTTTGGACGCATCCACATAATGACATTACAATTGTAATACGTAAACAAGTTAACATTTATGTTTGTTTCAGTGAAACAGACTTTAGAAGCAAGTTTCGAGACGTAAGTCTGAAAACAACAACAAGCGTCGCAGATATGTGGCTTTGTTCTGAGATTACTACACTTCCGGTTCGACTTTAACATATCGTGTAATAGGAAATTCTTTAAATGGAATCGTGCCGCACAAATCATACCTATTTTCTCCAGGCTGCGTCATAGCTCTATGGTAGGTATCTTAAGAGCTGTGATTGCCACAGCCAGATACTCTCGTACTAGGGATTCAATTTAGCCTGGAATGGTTTACTGAGTAGTTTGATGGAACTATGAATACATATATCGTTTATCAATTGACCATGTCTGCATTGAACATTACCTATTGTTAAGAATGTGAATATTATGTCTAGACAGAACGAGTTTTTTTAAAATTACTGTCGTTATACTGACCGTATGATGTCTATAAACGATTTCAGTGTAAAATGACACATAAAAGTATAAAGCTGCATGCATATTGTTGGATAAGTGAAATCTGTACAATCATATCGCTTTAAATAGTTTGAGCGTAGGTGTCTTTTAACGTTTCCAGTATAAGGATGGTTCCAATACAATGATGGTAAAGCAGTTTTAAGGATTTAAAGTTAAGAAACAAAGAGAGATTATTTAACTGCTAGTATCGGTTATAGGGAAATCCTTCATGACACGTTAGATGGGTGATTCTTTCCGGATACAGCGACTGGATGACAAAGGCAACTAATAAACAAAAGTATACATTGAATTGCGCTCTGAATTATGCAGGCCTAACGTAATCTGTTTGAATACACTTGCTTTGACAATTCACAGCTGAAATAAATGTTACGTCTCCGTGGCCGAATGGTTAACGACGTTGCGTTGTAAACCTTCGCCTCTCTCCGCTGCGGGTTCGAATCTCACTGGGAGCTCGACATGTAAGTGAGGAAGTGTCGATTCTTACGGATGGCGGGATGTGTACAGTACTGGTTCTACCCAGGTAAAATGGGTGGTCTGCCTCCACCACAAAAAATCTACCGTCATATATAACCTTACATGTGTTGAAAATTACGCAAAACACCATACAAACAAACAAACAAAAACGATTACGCAAAATTGCAATAAGATAATGTTCTGTAACACACAGACTTGCAGAAGTTCAACGTATTATAATACAACACTGAACTAACAAGTATGTACCAGTCGGACAGGACATGTAGCTTTAACAGCAAGTTATCGTGTCGTTTCAGTGTACATGAGATTAACTAAGTATGGATAAATACTTTTTAAGTCGTCCTTCGTCGTATAGGCTGAAACGCATTATGTCTGAGACATCTCATAGAAGGCAATAAGTCTTATGGTCCATGCACATCATATAGGTTGAAACGACTTCTGTTTGTTACTCTGTAATATTGTGAATCCCGGGGCGGGACAAAATTTAACACAGAGTGATGATTTTAACAAACTTAGTAAACCCAGTATCCCGCGCTCCCCCACCCGCCACCACAAAACTTGATGGAATCGCTCTTACAGTGAACGGGACAAAAAAACACATTTCATATCGTTTCATGTCTAGGGTCTAGGGTTTGGCAGTCAATTGTAACAATTAGTAAAGAACAATAATGTATTGTTGAAATATGTTCTGTGGGTAATATTTGATTTAAGTTTCAATGTTTTATAGTAAGGCGGCCATCTTGGAAATCTCAATGACCTAATTTTAACGAAATTGAAAGCTATCAATTAAGGAATCATCCATGAAGTTTGGTTAAAATATACCAATTCGGTTCGTCAGGAGAATTCGTTTAACGTTACCCCCGGACGTATGTCTGAAGGACGGAAGAAGGACGAAAAGTGATCCCAATAACGTACCGTGGAGCCTTCGACTCAGGTAAGCTAGAAAGGTCCCGAAGAAAATTTCTCCACGCAATTTCAATAATTGTTGAATTATCTTTTCACTGTTACTTGACAAAGTCATTTGGGATGATTTAAACGATTTACGAATGTGTCATGTTGACATATGACGAATATTATTCGTTTATAATTAAAGTAGTTCCGCTAGGTTAGTTCAATCATTCGCAACATCTCGTACACTTCGTCGCAGCATTAATGTCAATCGAAGATTCGTCATCGCGCCTCAGATTCCCGCCAAACCAAATTTGCATTCAAAATCAAGGTTTTCATCCAAATTGTGCAATGTCATTCAGCTGAGTGCTTCATCAATAGTTTATTAACAGTAATAAAACCTTCATCTTCATTGTAAAAAACAAACATGCAACGCAACTTATATATCAACACGGGATTGGCCGAGTTTTTACGGTTGAGTTCCAATTGGCAGAACATATCACTGCGCTGACGCTGTATTCATCATAGTGATTACAGCTGATAAATGTTTAAGGATGTTTAAACATATTTATTTTACATCGATTGCGAAACAAGTTCTTGCAACTTAGATTAATCACTCTCGATGACTTCCTGTGACGCACCAGTACACAGTTGGATTAATATAACCAGCATGCAATTGGAATAATTATCTTGCTCAAGGATAAATAACGTGGCCGCGGAGAGGATCGAACCCATCGATCTGGAGTTCGGCGCTCTATCACTGGACCACGCACTCCACTGTTTACGGATGTCGGGAGGTATATAATACTGGTTCTATCCAGAAAAAAATTGGTGGTCTCCCTCCACTACTAAAAGCTGCCTTAATTCGACCTTCGTCTTCGTCTTAGCCTAAAATGCGCTAAAATGACGTTAAAACAAACAACCGAATAACTGATTATAAGTGGAATAGTTTTCCGTTGAATTAAACTATTATATAAAGTGCGACAAAACAAAAAGCCGTATACATATGATCATGTTTCACGTGTTTGCCATCGACAAAACAAAAAGCAATATACATATGAGCATGCTTCATTTGTTTGTCATATGGTCGCCACATGATAAAACACCGATGTACTGCTGAGACATGTTTGTTTTTTATTTCCTTGACGTCACACTGTCATATATAAAGGCAAACGTTTTTGTTTCATCTATATGAACTTGGTGAGAGATTCTCAGCACTTGTATCATAGCTCTAATGGTTTTATAAATCACATACGAGAAAAATATGCTATAAATGTTTTGTACCATAGCCATACAATGCCGGTAATTGACATTTTGATTGACAGGTTGTTTGTAAACATTACAACTACGCGCGGGTAAAATTGGGTAGACCATGGTATAACTGCCGAATCTGTCATTTATAGCACGGCTGAAATATACCGGTAATTATAGCACGGTTTAGGCTCAGACATTCAGGTTTATATACAGAAAATTATACCACAATAGCCTAAATACACACTATGCATCGTGTAATACCCGAGGATGTACACAGCATTATGTTAGTTATTGTGGTATAAATACAATAGAGCATGAGTCTTGCACGTGTACGGACGATAATGCACTCGCTAACGCTCGTGCATTATCTCCGCGTACACGTGCAAAACTCATGCTCTATGTATAGGATAGAGCATGAGTTTTGTACGTGTACGGGGAGATAATGCACGAGCGTTAGCGAGGCTAATGCTCGTGCATTATCTCCCCGTACACGTGCAAAACTCATGCTCTATGTATAGGATAGAGCATGAGTTTTGTACGTGTACGGGGAGATAATGCACGAGCGTTAGCGAGGTTAATGCTCGTGCATTATCTCCCCGTACACGTGCAAAACTCATGCTCTATGTATAGGATAGAGTATGAGTTTTGCACGTGTACGGGGAGATAATGCACGAGCGTTAGTTAGCGAGTGCATTATCGTCCGTACACGTGCAAGACTCATGCTCTATTGTATTTATACCACATTAACTAACATATGCTGTGTATATCCTCGGGTATTACACGATGCATAGTGTGTATTTAGGCTATTGTGGTATAAAACATTTATAGCATTTTTTTCTCGTATGCGATTTGTACTGCACTCTCGGGCCTGAGGCCCTCGAGAAGCAGTATAAATCGCATATACTCGATAAATATGCTATAAATATTACTTATAGTAATGTTATATAACGTTTCCTCCTAAGCCATCGCTTTATTTTCACTTAATACGCATATGTGCATAGAGTGGTTTGGCGGAATTTCTCGAAAGCAAATTAGGTAAATATATGTTAAAGAAAGCCTAGCATTTGATTTAATATATTGACTTGATTCCAAACTAAAATGTTATTAATTTAAAGACAAATTAACACATTTCTGCGTAATGCGTAATGAGTAATGCGTATTTTGTAAGACTTTTCATTCACATCGATACACTGACGTATACACCTACCTTGTGGGTATGCATCGAACAGAATATGCCTGTAACATTTTGTCATTTCATCCCTCAACGCAATGTCTTGGTCTTCCTTAGATATAATAACTTCTCCCTGAAACAGAAATAGAGAAATTTAAAGCGATCCGTGGTTGATGGGTTAACGACGTTGCGTTGTAAACTTCTCGCCTCTCACCGCTGCGGGTTCGAATCCCCACTGTGAGTTCGACTTGTTAGTGAGAAAGTGTCGATTCTTACGGATGGCGGGAGGTATACAATACTGGTTCTACCCAGGAAAATGGAGTGGTCTTGCTCTACCACAAACACAAATCGACAGTCAATGTCCTAAAGCGTGCTAAAAACCAAACTTTTAACTTCTAAAACATAAATTTACGATGTTCGAAGAGATGTAGGACGTAAACTATATATTCCTAATGAGGTCCATTACACTTCTCAAAACTGCTAACTACACCGCTCACGTTTTGGGTTATATATATCGATGGGTTGAATGTTTTTCAATAAAATAAAAAGGAAATACCAATTCAATCATTTTTACATCATTTCATTTTATTTTTTTCATGGGCAATGCTAGAACTAAACCACAATAAGCAATTACAAACGACCCATGTAAACACTAAAGTCACACTTTTATGAACAAGAAATGAAAAGTGTGACTTTAGTGTTTACATGGGTCGTTTGTAATTGCTTATTGTGGTTTAGTTCTAGCATTGCCCATGAAAAAAATAAAATGAAATGATGTAAAAATGATTGAATTGGTATTTCCTTTTTATTTTATTGAAAAACATTCAACCCATCGATATATATAACCCAAAACGTAGCGGTGTAGTTAGCAGTTTTGAGAAGTGTATACATATTTGAGAGCACAATTTATTTTTTGATTCATTATATAAACCTGTGTGACTGTAAAATTAGATAAGAAAATCGAAAGAAAAAGTAGCATTCAAGGACAACAGTCAACCACAAACACACACACGAACGAAGAACAACTACAAAGATGAATAAAAGGCTAAATAAGACATCACAAACACAAAAGGGTTGACAATAGGGCTACCGGCTTGGAACGGTCAGTGGCAAAAAAGGCCGCTGGGGTTTAAACCAGGTTCTAGGGTGAAGCAAACCTCACACTTACTTTACTGTCATCCCAATCGGGACAGTGTAAATAAAGAAATCCCCGCCATGAACTATTCTCTAATCAGCAAGGCAGCATTAATAGGCAATATAAGTAAAACACAAAAGATGTTCGTGTATATATAAATACAAAAAAAGCAATAGCCTAGAAAGCCATAAAGAAGGTACTCAATGACTTGGCAGAAGCCAGAGCAACAAGGGAACACAGCATTGGCATGATTTGGGGGCACGTACTTTGGGTGGCAGTGTTCTGAGAATGGTCCGCGTCCTGTTTGGTAATTGTATATACTTAAAGGGACACACGGCAATCTTGACTTTGTTTAAAACTCGCGGCGTCCGGTTAGTTTTTTTTTTTTGCATAACCGGCAATCGCGCAATCATTAATAATAATTATAGAAATTGTTCAAAGCAAATTGTTTTTACATTTAATTCTAATTATTGTTTATTACACCAATAATTTGGTAGAATAACGAAGAAACTTGAATTCTATTTTTATTTTCGTCATTATTCTACCAAATATGCAAGCAGTTTTGAAGTCAAAATTATACAGGATTAATAAATAACTGCTATTTGTTCTGCTTGATATACAACTCACGATTGCCATGTGTCCTTTTAAGTGGTAATGTCTGTAAAAACTAGTAAGTATTATTTAGTGTTTATTAAGTGGAGTTTAAACAAAATAGAAACTCACATACATGTATAGTGACCGCAGGGAGCGAATGTTATGAATTTTATTTTGCTAAATTAAAAAAAATATGTTTAAAAGATAGTCAACCAATAGTCCATAATAAATGTTATGTGGCATTTTTGAAGTTTACGATCAATCGAATCTCAGAATCGTGCCTATTCATAACTATATTGAATATATTAAACTCGTTATATATAATTGTACCCAAGTCGTTTAATATATTTATACATTATAGTAAACATCACTCGACAGGTAAGATCATCTGTAAAAGCTATAAGTATATGTTATTATATTTGTATTGGGATATATGCACATGTTCGTCCGCGTATTGGGGTATATACACAAGTTCGTCCGCGTATTCGGATATATGCACAAGTTCGTCCGCGTATTGGGATTTATGTACAAGTTCGTCCGCGTATTGGGATATATGCACACGTTCGTCCGCGTATTGGGATATATGCACAAGTTCGTCCGCGTATTAGGATTTATGCACAAGTTCGTCCGCGTAATGGGATTTTATGTACAAGTTCGTCCGCGTATTGGGATATATGCACAAGTTCGTCCGCGTATTGGGATATATGCACAAGTTTCGTCCTCATATTAATATTTATCCGAGGAAGAACGAGTGTGTATATCATACAACAATAATATCCTTTTTGTTGCATGCGTATGTTTACTAAAAAAAATGAATACTTAAGCAAACACATTGGATTTAACATTTCTTTAATTTCACCTAAAAGCATTCATATGTTCGTGACCTCGTCTGCATTTTCCATAACGAAACCAAACTACTACGTTGTTTTTATCACATGACGTACTTCCTGTCATGTATTATATGAAACGGTACATGGAACTGTACGTTGCACCGAATATGCAGAAGAGTAGTTTGAAATTGAACCCTAATGGCTATGGTCATGGTGATCCAAAGCAGCATTATTCCTAATAAACACTTGCTCTTTTAATTAAAATCTAGGCAATCTTTAGGAATTGCAGACAGATTTACGAGCAAATTACGTGTATCATAAGATTACATCTGTATGTAATGAAACTCGAGGCGCGAATAGAACAAGATTTAATTGCACGATTTATGGTATAGATGACACATTTAGAACAGAACCATTAATTAACATTTAGGATAACTTATTTTGAATAACTGGTGGTAAGACGCATGTTTATTCCTACTTTAAAGATACTATAGCTGTATGATTAGTGGGTGTGAAGCCAATGGGAGTTGTTTAACGCTTGGTTTACGACTTCAAGCTCGTGATACACGACTGGAAGCCCGAATATAATGGAGTTTTATAGATTTCTTTACCTGCGATTGACAAAGTGACATTTAAAATGCACGCCCATTCACTGAAAAATATTTTAGCATATGAGAGTTTCGAACCAATGACATTCCGATTGACAATCTCTACGCTTTAAACTTGAAGCTAATCCAATCAGTTGATCAACATACTTATTGTGAATGCACTTCAACCTACATGAGATGACTCAGACATAAGGTGTAACAGTTCAGCCCATATGTAGGGCCTCAAGCGGTTCAGCCTATACGAGTTGCCTCAGAATAAAGATATATAGACTCTATCAGATGCCTCAGAAGTAGGTAGGGAATTCACTTCCTAGTTTCGGTTTCCCGTCTTGACGTTGTTAGAGTGCGTGGTGGTCGCCCACCCGGACACGCGTTCTTCTTTCGGGTTTCTTCCTATATCACGTGAGTAATATCGTATGTAAACGTTACATTCGTTTATTTGACACGCATATTCTCCACGTGGTTATTTATGTATGGTTGCAGTCAACTTTTCGGAAAGTGATTAAGAACACTAATACATCAAAATGAAACCCATCAATAACACGTACAATATAACGCGATATTTTGTCCATATTTATAATGAATAATGAAACATAAATACACCTAACTATTAGAATATGGCATTCACTACTGGCCTGATCATCAATTTATTGATTAATGACTCAATACAGCACAATACAACGAATAATTCATCTGATGATTTGTTTGTTTGTATGGTGCTTTACGTCATTTGCAACACACGCAAGGTTATATATGACGGTAGATTTTTTTGTGGAGGAGGCAGACCACCCACTTTTCCTGGGTATAACCAATACTGTACACCTCCCACCATCCGTAAGAATCGACACTTCCTCACTTACAAGTCGAGCTCCAAGTGAGATTCGAACCCGCAGCCGTGAGAGGCTAAGATTTACAACGCAACGTCGTTAACCATTTGGTCACGGAGACGCTTAATTCATCTGATGATTGAATGTATATGTGTAATAAATGAATGTATATCTGTATGGGGTTAACACTATTTTAGCCATATCACGGCGGTGTCGACATGTAACAGTGATCTCGATGCTCAACTTTATAGTGTTGCCAAACTTAACTGGAATACCACGCCATATACACATGCTATGACTGCCACACTGTCACACTATACCGATACCTGACCGAGCACCCCTTGCACTACCTTTAGTATGTTGAACGTCAAGCAAACGAGCTACTAGTATTAATGAAGTCTTTGTTGTAATATGAGGATCAAACACACGATGCGAGGCGGACACTTTACCATTGTCATCTGTTTTCGACTCATAATAACAGAATAACGGATACCGAACAAACCGACACGTCCTGTTTTGTCATTGGTCATTTGGATTTTCAACGAATATTATATAATGATATTCTCCCCGTAGTGGGTTTGAATCCCACTGAGAGCTCGTCTTGAGAGAAAGTATCGAACCTTAAGGATCTGGTAGGTATACAGTAGAAAAGTGGTGGGGGATCTGCCTTCTTTAAAAATCGACCGTCATATATAGCTTCTCGTCCACTTCTTCGAAGCATACTTGAATGTAACTAGAAGTGTTCCATATTGTTTACAGCATCGCCAAAACGAATTTGCATTCAAAATCAAGTTTACCACTAAAGTTTTGCAATGGCATTTAGCCGATTGCTCAATCTATACGTTATTTACATGGAAGCTGTGATAACATCGTCATCTGTGTTATAAATAACAATCATGCAACTTAAATTATACATCAACACGTGTGGCTAACGGCCATATTGTTTAGCTCAGCAATAGTGCACCGTTTTCTGTGCCGTTGCCTTCCAGCTAACAAAACGTCAAAAGTTTTAACATACCGATGTATCGATATACATACGGGGAGGCATGAGCCCGAAGAATGACGGGATTTGCCGAGTTTTCACGATGAATCATGCGCTTAATGCGCTGGAAATGACATAAAGCACCATTCAACCAATAGTTAGACGAAATAATTCTTTGCCTTTTGGTCATATACCACTACTGCATTTCCCATAGGCCTCCATTATAGCCTTTTGGCCTACAACCCCTATTCCTATATCGGAATGGATGATAAAACCTAACTTTTTTTTTAAAGAACTATCTTAGAGACACTCAAAAATGACCAGCAAATTGGGGATAATCTGATGCTTTCAGCCTCTATTAGTTCACTGAAGGTGGCCACCCCCAGAATGGCAGTAAAGACATTTTACTTTTTGCAAATATACTCTCAGTAAAATTGTATCCATAAAAATGCAAATTTCAGTCAAAATATCCTAAATCAACATGTTTTATGATGGAAACATAATATTTTGATGTTTTATGGGGATTTGTTATGATTTGGGTAATTTAATCCAATCAGAATCTACCTTACAATCTGACTATATGCCCTAATAGACCCTATACTTTTTTCAACCAATCAGAAGCCCCAAATCAATAGTGGTATCTGACCTATTGATTAATTGATTGTCTTAAGCCGGATGGAAGATGCGTCTGTCTCAGCCAATCAGAAACGATACAAGGATCTCGGTAAAAGTCAATCTTTGTTTAGGAGAACTGTCCTAGACTTTAGACTGTAATAAAACATATTCGCCTTTCTGGAGAAGAGAACTGGTCTCCGCTGGTTTATTTTATCGGTAGTAGTGAGGCTATCCCCTATTTCGATAGTTGTCGGTAAGGCTTTGTGAATATTTGGTATATTTGGGTATATTTTATATATATCTGGGCATATCCAATATTATGATAAACGAGGCAGATAGTATATACTTTTTTCTTGTATGGTCGGTGAAATTGCCTTTGATGAATGCATAGCATTAAATCGTTTAATTCATGATAAACAAAGGGGTGACACTTTACCATACTCTAACTTCCGATAAATGGAAGTTATAACACGGACAGGATCGCTTAGAATACAATACTACAAAAAATATCGAGTCTGTCTCAGCTCGTTGGTTATTTAAAAATCTCGCACATCTCGGTGTTTAAATAACCCAACTCGCCTTGACCAGACCGTATATATTATATGTTGATACTTATTATTTATCATGCTTTTAATTAAGGACTGATTAGCATGCCTTGGGCATTTATGTAATTTTAGTCAATGACAAATTCCATATAGCGTGTTATATCTTGTCATGTGTTTAATTAAACTTTGTATATTATATTTTGATGACGAGATACTATATGTATAAGTCGACACAACATATTTGTTTTGTACTCTTCTCTTCATGGTAAATTTGCCATTCACTACCGGCGTGTACAAACGCATAGACGCCGAAAACATTATCTTATGTTAACATTAATTCCTTATGATTACATTATTTTCCCTTCGCTATAGTACCAAGATAATGATACAACTCTTGCAAGAGGGACAACTAATGCCGTGTGTCACGTTTTCGGGCAGTTCACAGCCATGTTCACTTAAGACAAATAGGATGCGTTTGCAGTGGCCCCGTTTACTTACAGAAAAGTGAATTTCATTTTGAAAGTATATCTATTTTTAAGTAGGCCATACATAATATTCAATACTTCTTTTAAAATGTCAAAAGTTCAAAATAAATGGGAAACCGTTTCAAAATAATTATCTAAAGTCGGTCATAAACCTCTATACCAATTGTACCACATTAGGTAGTGATGATATTTTACTACAATGCGTATCAGCCCTACCCGCCAACAGCGGTATTTCTACTGTTGACTGTCATGAACACTCATACTCTTCATAATACCAGCAGATTTTACATTTGGCCTGTTAATGTCTCTGAATAGTTAAAAAGTATAAAACTGTGACGTAGCAACCATTCGCTACCTGTGAGCATGTATACTTTAAAGGGGTTGATGCACTTTTTTCAAACAAGGTTTATTTAAAAGGGCTCTGCAAAAAAATGAAAAAAGCTGAAAGAATTATCAAAATGCCATGAAAAATAAAGGAGATATGACGTATTGAACATTTACAAAGAACATACAAGGAGGCGGCCATCTTGGAATGATGACATCATCGAGCCTTTTTATCATATATGGCATATTGACAAAATATACTTTAAAGCAAAGAAAATCACTGCAAATTTATCAATAATAAATATACAGATGTAACATGTACAAATTGAATGCTTATTTTCCATTTGCAGTGATTTTCTTTGCTTTAAAACACATTTTGTCAATATGTCACATATGGTAAAAAAGCGCAATGATGTCATCGTTTAAAGATGGCCGCCTCCATTTATGTTTCTTTGCAAATTTTCAATATGTCATATCTCCTTTATTTTTCATGGCATTTTGACAATTCTTTAAGATTTTTTCAAGATTATCAGAACCCTTTAAAATAAACCTTGTTTGAAAATGTTGCATCAACCCCTTTAAGTATTGAAACAAACAATTTCAAATTTCAAAGTACATCAATGACATTTGTTTTTGCAAAAAATTCACAACTATTTGAAACTTAGAGATGCGCCAAGAATAATGAATCAGACGTTTCTAAAATGTATCGATTATAACTACCTTATAGGCTTATGTCTCATCAGGAAGGTCTCAGTTAATATTGCTTTCTAAAGGTCGTCCACAGAACCTCGAGGCAAACGTTTATGTCTGTCTTGTCATATAATATCTTCATAAAACAATCAGGTACGTAGACAATGGGATAATGTGTTCAATGCACCAAGTTTTGCAGACAAATTATTTCAACAACAATGTCAAAAGAAGTTGCACTGGGAATGTAAGCCTCTCCGACCGACTGAACCTAAATCTCTTATAAACCAAAACCACTGTACTTAGAAATATGCGCATTTTCGCGAGAAACAGATTAACGAATTGCTGATAATGATGAACGAGAAACCAATTAATTAAGAAATAGAACATCGTTTACTGTGAATTATCGTTTAATATATCGCGGTTTGGAGTTCAATTGTAAACAATAATTTCACGAGCCCGAAGGGCAAGTGAAATTATACAACTGAAAGACAAACCGTGATATATTATAGATAATTCGCCGTAAACGATGTTCTATTTCTATTCTAATACCCCTAAAACGTGAAAATAACGCACACATCTGAACTCTTTCGCATTGTTTTGCTTACTCTCCTAACGTTGCATACGTTACAATGCGCAATGCGCAATGCTTATTCTCCTAACGTTGCAAAAATTACAGTGATATATCGTTCAATATAACGACATATTTTAAACAAGGCTATATAGTGCGAGTGTATTAGAATTGCTAATAATGATGAAATTGCAGGTATGTTTATACCATTGAACGAGTTATTGTTCAATTTGATGCAATCTTGACAAGCGTAAAATGCTTTGCAATATGGAAAAAAAACTATATTATATCTCGTTTATCATAGGAAACCTGGGTCGATTAAAATACTTAAAAGAAAAAAGCAAATAAATGGCGCGCATACACATTTATTAACATTTTCTAACGCACTTGCCAACAATCCTGCAATTCGATTTGCTGACATGCTGATGTTCAAAACCCGTCGCAAATCTAGTCATGTGACATTCAACGTCAATAACGTGACGTCATTACGTTTTATTTCAATGCGTTTATGAGTAAAACTGTCGAAAACAAAGAACTGCGTTAGAAACGGGTTAACCAGTAGTGCGATTTTGACTTTTGCGATGGTATATCAATCGTTTAACGCGTCGCCATTAAAATGTGCCACCATTAAATGAAAGATATACTGTCAAAAGTGTGTGTGTGGGGGGGGGGGGGGGGGAGGGGGGGGGGGGGGGTAAACATACTTGGCCAGTTATAGGGGGGCGAGGGGGCGGGGTGCGCCGGATCCGCCAACTGGATCCGTCCATGTATACTGTTTTACAGATCGATTAACACATCCAATACGTTACACCAACAATATGCAAAACACTTAAGGTAATATGTTGATAGCTTTTCAGCACGTTTAATAATTTACAAATCCACGGACCTCTTTCATATTTATGGTTATGGCCAAAATTGCGGAAAGAAATAACGACGTCAATACATTAACATTATAAGAACAGAAAATAATTTAGTCATGTAATGCCCGGTGGCAATAGAAATTATTTATTACACATTTTCTAGTGAAATAGTGGATTTTATGATATACCCAATAAAATAAAACCTTATATTTTCATTGTTTATATTTCACATGTGAAAATATTATTAGTTATTAGGTTTGTTACTGACTCCCTACAGAAATATGTGGGGTCAGTAAGATTTATAGGGGGCGAGGCGATAGCCGAGTCCCCCTATATATCTGACTGACCACACATATTTCTGTAGGGGGTCAGTAATAAACCCAATAACTGATTTATTGCATCGAGCACCTTTTTCAAGGCAAACGCCGATATTTAACCCATTTTAATGGAGCGTCAACGTCATTGAGACGTTCGCGCAATTCGACGTCATGATGCGACGTCACGACCGATACAGTTTAAAAACATTATTAAATGTACTTATTATGTTTGTTACTAACGCCTTAAAGAACTATTTGCAAATGATTTAAACTTTGAATCGGAATTGTAGTCCACATTGTTTTAATGACCCTCTATGAAATCTACTGACCCACTATAGAATAATAGAGGGTCACCATGTGACCGCTCTAATCCAATGAAATTCCTAGAATTTTGTGCGAGGTGCAATAAAACATGTTTGCACTCAAAATGACGTCATGCAACTGTTGTCTTGTTTACGTTGTTGAGGTTATTGGCGTTATTGTTTTGTTTTGGCGCATTATATATTGGATAAAAATCATGAGAGTAGATGATCGTAAATATGTATAAAACTGTTTATAACATGCTGGTTAATGACTGTGAAATATATCCTCAAAAAATAAACTGGGTTTCCCAGTTGAAACACTTATTGTCCTCGCTTGGGTTTTATGATGCATGGTAACAACAAAGTGTTGGTAACATAAAAAATTTCTTGCAATATTAAAGCAAAGGTTAAATGACAATTTTGTTCAGAATTGGCATAGTCGATTAGAAAATTCTACTAGAGCAGTTTTTTATATAAACATTGCAAAGTTTCAGTTTCAATCATATCTAGATAATATAAATGTTTTCAAAATGTGTCAAGCACTAACTAAATTACGGGTGTCATCTCATAGACTGCAAATTGAAGCCGGTAGGTGGGTTAAACCAAATAGAATTCCTGTAAGCGATAGAATATGTGTATTTTGTAATAAACTTGAAGATGAATTTCATTTTGTGTTGGAATGCCAAACATACATAATGTAAAGGAAGCAATATATTCCTAAATATTTTTATAAGAGACCAAATATGATCAAGTTTCTGGAATTACTAAACTCACAAAATAAGATATATATTCGCAAACTGTGTACCTTTGTTTTAAAAGCATTTAAGTTACGAAACGAAACACTATACAGAAATTAGCTATTTCTGAATATAATGTATGTAATATATGTGTTAAGGAAATTGTGATGAATTGTAATTTATTTGTGCAAGGAAGTGTTATGTAAACGCCTTCTCATTGTATCAGCTCAGTTAAGATAAACTGCATATTTGAACATGTATTGTTTGTAATAACTACACTGTTGTCATGCTTTGTAATTGAATTTTGAATCCTCATGGGCTTTTAAGCCTATTGGAAATTGGAAATAAAGATCTATCTATCTATCTATTTTATCTGCATACATTTCTAAGTGGTGAGCAAATAATAAATAGAATATTTGTTGGTTTGTCGTTTCCAAGATAGAAAACTCAAATATTTTCACTCAAAACAAACTATCCTTTAAAAAATACATACTGGTACATTAATAACATCTTATTATATTCTTATAAAAATATCTTCTTTTTTGTATGGTGTTTTACGCCATGTTTAACACAAGTAAGGTTATATATGACTGTCGATTTTTTGTGGTGGAGGCAGATCACCAACTTTTTCCTGGGTAGAAACAGTACTGTACACCTCCCGTCATCCGCAAGAATCGACAATTTCTCACTTACAAGTCTCTCAGTAGGATTTGAACCCGCAGCATTGAGAGGCGATAAGGTTTACAACGCAACGTCGTTAACTCCTCGGCCACAGAGACGCATCAGTTTAATCAATACACTGACATTAGACGTGAATGAGGCTGTACCGCAGAGAACATGTAGGATTTGGCGCAAAATGAAGCAGACTGTCTGAGAATAATAATTAGGTGATGATAAAACATTACCGGATTGTAGAATACCGCTTAAACCGGCGCTAGTGGTCTTACGATGTATTGCGAATTATATTTTCTCTCACGAGCAGTCTCAATAAAACCGAGTCTGTTACTTTTCTCTCTTGTTGGTGCATGTTTCTTTCAAGGGATCCCCTTTTCAGTATATATTACCCCTTTCGCTGCCACAGTCACATTGATTTTTACGATCAGTGTAAACCCACATCAACATGTACATCATGTGCAGGCTGATCAGGGTTTACACTGTTCGCCACTCAGTAAGATTGTTTTTCATTACATTTTTGTCATACTACACCAATGCATTTTCCATAGACGTCCATTATAGCTCTAAGCTTTGTAGTGGGTTCCCTAATATAAGAAGCTATAATTTTGCTTACTTGTTTTGAAAGACCTATCTTAGTTTTATAAAAAAAAATACACAAACCATACCTTGAGTATGTTTTGAAAAAGCTGGATGGGTCGGATGGTAGTGACCCACCTACTTGCATGTAGAAACACAAGGAAAATGTAAAGTATACTTCTTGTTTTTATTATGCCACAAATTATGAATACATTGCACAAATGTATGATTTAACCTTCAAAAGTACTCTTCAAAAGTTGAATTTTATTTTTTTTAGCAATTTATTTTGCTTGTTTCCCTTGTAAACCAATCAGAATTAAGAGATTCTGTGTAATAGATCCGAATTTACCCTGGAACTTTTTCCCTGCCCGCTGATTGGTTAGTAATTGGTGTAGTCTGATCTAAATTTTATACATAAACTATCACCGGAACGTTTGATTTCAAATTTTAGCAGACGACATTTGAAATTTGGTGGCGAAAGGGTTAATACATGTAATAACACGTATTACGCGAAAGACCGTTGACAATATATAGTTTATAATTACTATCAAAAGAAAAGTTGAAAACTGTATAATATTAGAAATGTGTTAAAGGAACACACGGCAATCTTTTTTTTTTTAAATCTCACGGCGTCCCGTTAGTTCTTCTGCATAACTTGCATTTGTTCAATCATTAATATTAATTATAAGAATAGTATTAAGCAATTCGTTTTTTGCATATTATTATTGTTTGATATTATCGCACGAATAATATATTAAAACGTATAGTATAATAGGACAAAATAGTGAATACTTATAATTTGATTTATTTAAATGTAACCAGGATAAAAGTAAAAATGATACTGGATATTATATAAATCGAAACACTCATTTCAAACACTTCAAGATTGCCGTGTGTCACTTTAAACCATCTAAACTATTATGCAATCACAATTAACAGATTGTATACGTTTTCTGTTTATAAAGGAGGCCAACCTAAACAGGTTAACGTCGTTGAAACTATATAAACAACATTCCGTTCAATTTCTTTCCGAAAAGTGGTCGGAAGCATCGTCTCATCTTAACGACTTCAACATAAACATTGGATTAGCGGTAATACGTGTTGCCTTTAAACAAAATGAGATTCCATAGGCCACGTGTAACCATAACCCAAACATTGCTCACAGTTAATAAACACACTAAATAGCGTGTACTGGAGTAGTCCACGCTAATAGAAGCGGCCAGTAGCGAGAGTAAACACGTTTTCCTACGGTGGCTCGATTGGACATCTCACAATCTCGCCCTGCTCACGACAGAGCGATACAAGAACGCGAGAATGGGTTGCGAGACCACGAGCATGTGAGGTGAGAACGCGATACGAGATCTCGAAATCTCGCCTCGCTTTCTCGTATTTCCACGTTTTTGCTCTGTTGTGTGCAGGATGTGATCGCGAGATTGCGAGATGTCCAACAGAGCTACCGTACTTTCCTCCTGAACACTTTTTTTTCCGTGTCGAACATTGTCCGGTGCTGTGGTTTATATCCATGTTTCTGTCTTTATGAATTAATAGTACCATATTGACGGATAATAAATGAATTTGACGATAAATATATAGGTTATCCTAGTCGTCTTATGATGTTTATATTTAGCAACATGTTTGATTGATTACATAATATAAATGTAGGCTTCGAAAAATGTATATATTAAGAAGTCATCAAATGCTACATATGTGCACGTACATGTGATATGCACTTTTACGCTTGAGAAATGGTAACCTAGTAAACGTAGTTACTATTAATAAGGGTAATAAGGAAGGTGGATTTCATCGGCGTCTGTTGTATGCAACGTTATGTTACATCCGAACGTGTCATATATATAGAGCAGAATAATACAGGGGCGCCCATTTCAAGCGTATCATAACCGTTTAAAGATAACAATAGTTCAACAAATCTTACATCCAATGAACATCGAGAGATTTTTTCTTGTTTTCTTATTTTCATATCGGAACAAAATTCGCCATAGTATCTATCACATATAGGTTTCAGTAAATAATTCAGTTTCTAAAATGGAGAACCCACGCTCCGTCTACCAGTACGTGTGCGGAGTGACCACAATAATCAAAGAATATCAACTATGACAGCTGTCAGTTATATAGACAGTGGAACTTCTGCATAAGTGCAGATAAAAAGGAATTAAGCTGTCTAAGAATGGGCGGATTGAACACATATTCGTTTACAGATCACTTGAACTTATTGCCTTAACATTCGAATATATTATCTATATACATGTCACACTTATTATACTCTACACGAAAACGCGAAATATATTATTCTTCGTTTTCTATGTCCAGCCTAATACAATTGATAGTAAAAAGGAAACACGTTATTATATTCGCAGGCATTAGCAGACACTAGCGCAAATTTAGAATATAGGAAACTGATGTGCAGGTAATAGCGATTATCAATTGAATTGAATGTTGTTTAACGGCTCATCAACACAGTACAGGTTATTTAGAGCCGCCCCAGAGAGAGGTGAAGGATACATAGGAATCCGGGAACCTGCCCTACTCTTATTATCGAATAGATTCCTATGGTTCTTTAACGTGCTCGGATAGACCGATACACGGGACCGTCCGGTTTACGTCCCCATCCGACGGACGAGGCTAAGGAAAAGTGCCTTGCCCAAGAAAACACCGACGGAACTCAGTGGCACCACGGAGGATTGAACCCGGGGACTCCGGTAACAAATCCGCCGTGCTACCGACTGCGCCACGCCAGCCCTCATAGCGATGATCAAATAAATGATATTATTAAATAATATTAATAATATACAATATATAAACACGTGTTACGCCACACCCATCTCTCGTCATGACAGTATACATATACGGAAATGTCGTTGTATTTTACATATATTGCTTCGTATTGTTGCCTATTTTGTTAGAGGATAAAGCGTCTCCGTGGCCGAATGGTTAACGACGTTGCGTTGTAAACCTTCGCCTCTCACCGCTGCGGTTTCGAATCCCACTGGGAGCTCGACTTGTAAGTGAGGAAGTGTCGATTCTTACGGATGGCGGGAGGTGTTCAGTATTGGTCTACCCAGGAAAAGTGGGTGGTCTGCCTCCACCACAAACAAATCGACCGTCATATACAACCTTACTTGTGATGAAAATGACGTAAAGCACCATACTGAGAGACAAAAGGAGGGTTATAGGATATGTTCTGGTAGAAATTCCATTGTTTGTGTAACGATGATTGTATAAGAGGTTTATGTTAATGAACCGACGTCTAAATGTATCTGTCGTTACAGCCTAAGCCTACCGCAGTGGAGTTAAGCCTTTAGGGTGTGTAGGCCCTCTAGGTGATTCAGCGTATAACGTAATGAGCGGGTGCAGACGGTACATGGACACCATGGTCAGGTATTCGTAGAAGCGACAATCCCCGGGACACGTGTCTGGCCCGTCATCATACCTCACTGGAGGAACTTCACCACACAATCTCGTCGGAGGCTAACCATCGCGTCATCGACCCTTATAGAACGCTTTTGATGACAATCAACGTTTCCTGGAGTCGCGCATCATGTTCATCAATTCACGCGCACCACCATTTACATCGCGTTAGATCATAATTGTTTGTAACGTTATTGATCATAAACATTGTTGTAACTACAACAACTCTTCCATGTCCTCTATAGACAGTCGACGTATTCAGTATTAGTCATAATACTACGAACGTCTTGTACGTTCATGGGAACTATTTTCCATCTTTCATCTGTGATTCTCTTGTTCTTCTTTGATAATTGTATATATATTTAACATATTAATTTAAAGTTGCATTAACATTATGTAAATGCATTCACCGACATTGAATCTTTCCTGAGTCAGTCCCAACCACTAGGGTCATCTGACGGCAAGACTCACGAGAAATATTTGACATTTTGTGGGAAATTTCTGAACAATCCGCGTTTGAAATAAATATGGATGTAATACCGGTATTGTTCAACTTGTTATAAAAGACAGGATCAGCTTTGCCACACGTAATAATATATAAACCTCTAGAGAGAAATAAAGACATTCAACACAATAAAGTTATTAGCGTAGATAATTGCATTTAAATGAACTTCCTCATAAAATCATTATAGTTATAACGCTGTAATTTCTTCTCACGCCTCAGTTATGTATCTATCAATAAACTGTGTTGCCATTGACGATATGTATATTTGTCATGGAATAGCTTATAGATGGTGTTACTCTCATATTGTATTTACTTTTAAGTGACACCCTTTTTGGCTTGCACCTTCGGGTGCTAGCCTATTTAGGTGTACAGGAAGTAAATCACTATGGTATTCATACCTGGTGTAGTAAATCACTATGATATTCATACCTTGTGTAGGTATTCATACCTGGTGTAGTCGAAAGGAGTTCCCAAATATATAATCCCTAACTTTTTTTGTGATAAAAGGCATTTTTGAGTATTTAAGGCCTGTTTTTCTGGCTGAAATGACTTTATTGACTTGTTTGTGATAGCTTAAAACCATTTGCCTGGTTGTATGATGATTTTATTTATCAACTTGACTGTTTTGAAAGTGAAAGTAGAACACATTTAAGTGGTGCCGTATGAATGCAGTTTGTTCACGGTATCAACAAAGATCAGAGAGGCAGGTGTCATGACTAAGAACATGTAAGTGAATCTTAGTTTGAACTTCATTTTGAAAAAATGGTTAACTAGAAAGCTTTGTCAATATTGCATTGATTTACTTCCGGTACACCTGTATTGATTTCGTTTTGTTCACAGGAAGTGACCGGTTCCCTGCTCAAAACTGAACATAAATTAACCGCTTCCGTGCTCAAAACTTGAAGGAAGGGTCCACTTCCTGAGATAGGTGTTGACACGTTGGTATCGATTTATTTAAATTGAGATTCCAAGACCATTCAATTTTTTTAATGAAACAATGTAGTTTTCGTATTGTCAATATGCGTGTTTCATATTTTTGCCAGTAAATCTATTGAGATTCAATTAAAACTTAGAGCTGTTTCAATATCATTTACTTTCGCTAAACTATGGATTCTTCGGAATTATTGCCCAAAGGAAGGGTCTACTTCTAGAGATAGGGTTGAGACGTTGTATTGATTTATTTAAATAAATATATCAATGTTATGGTTGATGTATTATATTTAATCGTATCCATGACACGAACATATAAGCACATACACATACATTTCAAACACAATAAAAAAAGAAGCTCTATTTGCATTGTCAAGCCTGACAAAACCCGCACACACAAATATACGTGACTATGTGAAAATAAAATATTACAATATTAAAATAACACAAAACATTACAATTGAGAAGGAGAAAATGAGAAAATGAGAAAATATGCCCTTTATATCCGAAATGTTTGGTATAATTTTACTCAAAATTATTTTGTTTTTTACGTGAAATAAATCGGTCCATAAAATGATCCATTTATTTATATAGAGCTGACGAGAAATCATTTCTAAATAAAATAGGTCATGTATTCACATCATTCGGATTTCGAAGTACATCATTATAAAAAAAAAATCATATTATTTCAAATACAAGTGGCTGGCATTTTTCATATCGTTTTTACAGATGGCTGACCAATAGTCCTTTAGTACTATTGTCCTCGTTTTGAATAATTTCCAATTTTAACTCGCCAACATGCTCGTTAAAATTAAAATAATTCATAAATTGTTTCATAAATCTTATATGGAATGGAAACTCATTTATATATATATATACATTACCGTACGACAATCAACAACTAGAACAATATATCAAACGATATTTTATAGGATGCGATAGATACGTTATCCAATTATGCAATACAAATCTCTTGAACTTTATATTGTTGAAACTTTCATTTTTTTTTAAAATTGCATTTACTAGTAGTTTCTTTGAACTAAATTATTCACATCAAGGTCATGGACGTGATAATTTTTGATCTTCATATAAATTTAAAATTGCATTTCCTAAAAACTAATCATTTGACACCATATGCAGTCATATAAACGGTAGCATTACGTCTTCAGTAAGTCTCAAGGGTGCATGCACTTAGCTCCTTTTCTCGTTGAACGCATGTTTTATTGATGTTTTATTGATACGTTTGGCGTACTTTATTACTCAAATTACATAACCGCCATCCATAAACCACTCAAAAAGGTTATTGTTGCATGTTCGATTCATTGTGTTAAATTATATTTCTTTTAATCAGCAAATTATCCAAATATGGATCGTTGTTTCTGTCATCGACACAGTTCACTTATTAGTACTCATTTGTTTTCATCATGCCTTGAACACACCGAAAATGAACTATTAGTATACTCAGCAAAAATAAAAACGTCCCTCTTTTAAACTGTGATTTGCATAGGGTTGACTTTGTAACAATTTGTACACCAATCTAGATACAATTTCATCAGTTTATACTTATCACTCAATCATTCTGATCAATATTAATAATCATCAAAAACCAAAGTTTGTCTGTTGCTGCTAAAACATGTTTTATTCAAATTGCGAAATCCCTCTATTTTTATTATAAACGGAGTTAATCTGAAAATATTCGTTCTTGAAAGCTGTATGGCGCAAAAATGAGTGAAAATATCAGCGTCTTTTCTCTGTTTTTGTGCTGATGAGGTCATTCTCTGTTTATTTCCATATAACAAAACTGTGTTAACTCAACGTTTTAAGACCCGGAAATGCTGTTTAAACCAAATCAAGGGGAATAAGTTTGCCCACAAGTTTGATTCAATGAAAATTGTTTTCATGACAGTGCTGACCTTTAACAAAGCTATTGGCATATAAGATTAAATAAAATATAATTTCATTGTGTCTAAATCTATGGGTAAAGTTGGGGACGTTTCTATTTTTGCTCAGTATATGTTTCATACAATATATATTTGCTTGCGTTTGCACGCACTCTTGGGGAGAACGACGTGCAGAGGAAAACGAAGAACTAACAAGAGGTTTTATATATGAATTATTGTAAAGGTGTTACCTTTTCAGAATCATGTGTCAATAACTTTACCTGGTAAATATTAAAACTTGATAACCGTTTGGGTAGGCCGGATAACCTTAGGCGAATGAAGGTGGTTATCGTTTGGGCAGAAAGTTATTCCATTCGTGTAAGGCGCTACATTTACCTTTTGAGTTTCTTACAGACACAGCTTGAAAATGAAATCGATGCTTTGTAGCTCACTCTAAAACGGCAACTGATCATACACTGAGTACTGAGGCTCTGTTGCTGCTAAGAGCGGAAGAAGAGTGCACAACGATGATGTGCTTTTACACTTTGAAAGAAAACTGATAACGCAATCATCTAGACTGTGTTTTCATTGAAAATGAAAGTGAGTACAAAATGAGCCTGTGTTGTCACACTTGAAACTTAGTCCACACTGTGGCTCTGCGCTCATTTCAAAAAGGATATATAGCACACACATATGCGGAGTACATACCGGGGCTGTGAGTCTCTTGATTTTGGAGGATATAGCCTGGCGAGGATTTGTTTTTCTTGCATACCGGATAAGGATATCAGTCATTTTATCGGGGCTAGATATTTCCATCTCACCCTAGGGTCGAGATAAAATTACGCGCTCCAACATCCGGTATGCAGGAAAACATGCAAAACGTTAGTAGCTGGCGGCGTCAATTCACGACATGTCTCTGATATGCACCAAACATTACTCTTACCATTGTGTCATCCTAATAACACTGGTCAGTATATATTATAAGAATCTATCATGGGTATTCGGTTCTGACAGGAAATTCCAACTCTCGGTATAAGTGTTTTAATCGGAACCTCGGCAGAGCCTCGGTTCCGATGAAAACACTTATACCTCGGGTAGGAATTCCCTATAGTCACCGGATATCCATGTAAGACTCTTATAATATATATTGGCCCGTGTTATTAGGATGACACAATGGTAAAAGTAATGTTTGGTGCACCCTAAAACCTGGTTTAACACCCCCTCCCCAGCGACCACTGATCCCTAAAAATCGGTACTCATTTGTCAACCACTTTATGTTTTGATTACATTGATTCTATTTAAACTTTTTTTGAATTGAATGCGTGATTTACTTGCATGTGTTCTGTGCATGCTTTTGTTTCCTTTTCTACTTGTTAATCCGCTTTTACGGACATTTACAACTGTTGCAGTAATTATACTGTCATGCTAATACACGTATATCGCCATTTCAGTAACACTTAAATAAACTGAAGAACAACGAATGCCAATAAAAGTTGCAATCTCGTTTGTACATGGTTAATTCTAAATTGTTACTCTACAATTACAGTTGTAATCTTCTTTGTACATAATTAAGTCCACATTGTTACACTAAACTAGAAATTAAAAATATAGCATATCATCATGTTCTAATGTATTATTGATACTTGTTTGGACATTGTTTTTTGTTTTAGTTTATAGACAGACGTAATCAACGAAATATGACATATTACAAGTTCTTACTTAGGTATTTTTTCAATATTTAATAATTCATAAATTTGAGTGTATAACACATACCAGGGCATATTTTATCACGATACTTAGTTTATTTCACACCACTGTACGTCGTTTAATTGTAACAGCAACAAATACTATCACGCACTTCTTGCTCTTAAAATAAATATAGAAAAATTGATGCCCTGAACATGCTGAAAGCAACGTACACAAAGAAGAGAATATTAGTAGGCTCCTTTTTATTGAGCCTATTAAAGATTTCAATTGAACTCTCAAACGTAATGTAATCTGTATTATAATACTGCTTACCTTTTCTGTGATAAATCCACCGGCAGATAGCATACCGACTTTCATCACAATCAAAAAGTGTTTGAAACTCATCACATTTATATTCCCGCAATGCATCTCGCTAATTAATTTATATTATACAATTGTTTATACATTGATTCTTGCTTTTAAGTTCTCAAAACGTCTTCTTAAATAGTGTATGTTCGTTGTTTATCGGCATGAATATGATTAACTATATCTACTTATATGAAAAGGTAATCGTATATCGACATACGAATCACACCACTATAATTTTTCGTCATAAAATTCTCACCATTATATTTTATCGTCATGCAAATCACACCACTATAATTTAATATAAATCTTCCATGTCAGTTGTTCAAGATTTCTTGAAATTATTTTTGCCATATCTAGATACATAGCCATGCATCATATAATAGGTAGCCTGTTTCATATCACTGCGCACTGCGACAGAACTCTCAATATCAATACGACATTTCACATCCGAAAAAGCAATATTCTACTATTATCCATACGATTTTTCTCTGACATTTTTCCACTATTCAGACATTATATAAAAATAACCACATCGAACCGGTTCCAACCATTTTGAATAAGCCGCATTTGTTGTCAAAGCGTAGAAAATAATGGGTTGGCCATGGTCGGGAGTAAAACACTTCCGTCGAAAACAATTTTAAAAAATTGAAAATCGAATACCAAGTTATGTTTGTCTTCTTGTTCAAACATCGCCGTCTTTAACTATAAATGTCGCTTCCGCTTTGTAAAAATGTTGTACAATGCAACTGACGTATGTCTCAGTGCCGTCTTGGTTCCACGGAAAGTACAAAGAAGACAATTGTGTTTTGGAGAGAGAATAGAATGTATACTCACGGTCAATAAAAACGCACCACAAAACAAATCCTTTTAAAAGTAAGAATTTGATATAATTCATATAACGAGTTGACATTTGACAGTTTGTCACGCGCATATATATATTTAGTGCATTCCACATAGGTGTTATGAAATGCATATGCATTTCTGTGTTTCTTCAGTTACATCGCACAAAGAAATCTATTCCTCAGTAAGATTCATCGCACAATAATGCCAGAAAGCAAACAATAAAAAGGCCAATAAAACAAATTGGAATTTATTCCAGGACAGATTAAGGCAGCTTGAAATTTAGTGAACAGTTTTCTTTGTATGATTAGCCATAGTAAACAATGCTAAATGACAAGGTAAATAAATGCGTAACTGCTTGGCATAAAAGCCTACCAATAAGCACGTACGACAAGTTAGGTAATAATATCCAATAATTAAAAAAAAAAAAAATATTGGTTCAGCAAATTTACCCCAAATGGTTTGCGAATAATCCAGCAGAAAAAGCATATGGAGTTGATGGTGCGTTTTCATTGACCGTCAGAATATTTTCATAGTGCAGATGCACGGCAAGAATCAGCCTGTTTGTACTTTCTCTCTTCGAGATTTAGCATCGACAATATTTGCAGCAAAACAACATAACTGCATTGTGGTATGTAACAACGTATTTGTCACGTAAAGTGAGAAAGACGAGTTGGTGATTTGAAGAGACAATCGAATTTATTTTCATTGCAAAGGTAGAACTTTTATAACAGTATATATTTTCAAATGCATAACAAAAATAGTTCCGTTTGTATTACACAGTAGATATTCAATTGCAGCAAAACTAAACAACGGCATTGTAATATGGACTCAATCAAGTAAAGATATAGACAATACAAATATACTTAACTTGATGGCAGACATTTATTTAACGTATTTCAGTATGTATATCGACTAAGTTATAAAGCATGTACTCCCAATATTTTCAGTGCATCTAACTATGATGATTCAGAATAGAACTGCTCACACTGAGTGATTGCACGTTAATCAATCGTATGTACTACAATTTCTATTTGCATACCTCTTAATCTCTAAATGTTTTGAACATTAAATTAATTAAAACATTTAATTGCGTGAACGTTATTATGTTTATGTTGTAAATAGCACCATTATAACAATTTGCAAATTTAAACACTTATCAAATTAAGACAATTTAATCTCAATTTAATCTCTCATATTAATAAGTACATATTTATATAGTGCTGTTTGTTAGTTTAAATACGGATTTCCCTTAATGAAATATAGCGTATCATGTGAATCCATTTTGTATTTAAATATAGCTAACATAAATACTATTTACAACCTTTAATTACCCAGGTGGCGGTGCCGAACGGATGCAGTGAGCGCGTTAGGTATGGACAGACCAAATCACCAATCCTGCTGCATTTGTGGGGCACTACCACTTTGGGATTGTTATATTAATTGTGTTCGAAATGTTTAGCAATACGTTGTAACATCACAATAGTATCATATTCTTCGTTATTTCTTTTATTTAGGAATACAAATAATACAATATTACGTTTATAACAGAATATACTTAGAACTGTAAATATGTTTATTGCTATGTCATATGTTCTAAGTATATATGCATTTGTAGTATCTCATGGGCCTATGGCCTATTGATTTATGAATAAAATATTATTATTCTTCTTTGATTTCTTTGTTATCAGACAGTATAGTTGGCCACAGTTAACTAATAGCAATGCTGTGTATCGTGTTCCTTATCGATCATTTAGGAAATTTCAATATTACAATATCTGTTTTAATCATTTACAACAAGCTGTATATGTTCAGGGCGTGTCTGATCCGCCTTGAGCGTACAAATCAACTTAGAAACATCTATGAAGATGTGTTTCAGAGTAACCATATGAAATACTAATCCCACCACTAAAGGACAATAAAGTGTCCAACCGAGACTGCAATATTTCGTATTAATTATTTTATCGTGTTCGGGCGTTTCCAAAGTTCCACTCTCATACTCTGTTATATCTGATAACTAAATGAAGGAAAGCAACACTGGTCAAGGCAAATAAGACTATAGCACTACCCTTTGCATGCCGAACGTCAAGCAAGGGAGCTATTTGTATCATTTGTATGAAGTATTGTCAGTAATGAACCGTAGACCTCCGCATTCGAGGCGGGTGTTCTACCATCACGCCACCGCTGCAGATTAAATCCAAGTTCAATATCCAATAAATATTATATAGTCTTCTGGAGCGTGATATAAAGCAAGTTTAATTCTTAATTATTGAGAAAATATACATCGACCATTGCATATCGTACCTACACACAGGTAATTTTTACAGGAATTAAAAGTTAGCTTATTTCGGGGCTCGCACACACGACCTTTTGATTTAAAGTCCGGTGCTCTATCCACTGAACTATAATGCTACTAGAGAAAATAGTATACTAACTACCATTTATTATGAGGCAAAATAACTTTAACATATTTGAACGTAACTCAAGATGTAGTCCATCTTGTCGCACGTGTAAATTAACATTGCCTGGTGTAATAGTGTATGTTATCAATATGAAACTAATACTTTGCCTCAAAACAACCAGATCACGATTTGTTATTTAGCGCTTGATGAGTTTCTGTGTGCACGCTTGTTATTACGTAATGCTTATTTAGTTTTGAAAATGCTACAACATACCAATAAATAGATGTGGTCTAGTGGTTCAGCGAACATCCTTCATAACTTACAAGTGCAAGGCTGTGGTTCAAATCCCGTTCCGGGCAAGTATTTTTTTATCACATATATTCTGAAGCCGTATATTTATCGATGTTACCTGTACGGAAAAAGGTGAAATTTTACGCATCGATTTTTGCTTATATACCGACTTTTGGAGTGTTCGTCGATTTTAAACTACTACACACGTGACTAATTCTTATTCATGAGTTATTACCAGTTAAAATAGGGACTGTGTAGCTTTAACGTTATCTGCTATATATACAGATGTTTACGAGATCCTCGAGCAAGTAAGTGCATTGATCAGCGGAACATGGTTCTTTATTGCCTGCTCTTATGTATAAATTTACAATCTGGAGTCGTATTAATGTTGGCATTAACTTGTAAAAAGAAAAACGGAAGCTATTATACCAGAAGTAATAATGTAACATTGATGTAACATTGATGAAAAGTCTCAGAAGATTAAAGGGACACATGGCAATCTTGAAGTGTTTCAAATGGCTGTCTCGATTTATATATCCAGTACCAGTTTTACTTTTACCCGGGTTACATTTAAATAAATCAAATTTTAAGTATTCACTATTTCGTCATACTATACTACAAGTTTTAATATATTATTGTTGCAATAATATCAAAAGTTAATAATATGCAAAACAAATTGCTTAATACTATTCTTATAATTAGTATTAATGATTGAACAAATGCAAGTTATGCAGTAAAACTAGCGGGACGCCATGAGTTTTTAAAAAATAAAGATTGCCGTGTGTCCCTTTAATGTTTCTTTAATTGATTGCTGTAAAATGTAAAACGCTAAAACCTAAAATAAATGTGCAATCCCATATGTTCCAATTTTTTAACTGAGTAAGGCATTGTAACAAACATTGAACTGATTTTAGTTTCTTCAACTGTAACTAATACAGGCGTTCACGATTGAGCATGGAATTACATTCATACTGACTCAATGTCATCGTGTGTTCAACTCCGTCCCATTCCTCGTTGAATGTAAACAAAAATGTGAATGTATAATGAGTAGTTGTCACTCTCGACACCGATTCGTCGACCCATTGTCGCCGCAGTAGCTAGCGAGCTTTACACCCAACAAGTAAATTATATGTGTAGCTATGGAAAGCCATAACCGTCAAAATGTGGATATTTACAAACCATTCAATGACAGGCCATTTAATTCAACATGAAGTCATTTGATGACGTACATATTGATTCGATGCGACGTGTAAACTCGGTTCATTCGTTACAAAGTGAATTGATACGGTTCGAAGTGAAATGATACGATGTAAAATTTCAAACCATACGACTCAAAGTCATTTGATGACGTACATTTTGATTCGATGCGACGTATAAACTCGGTTAATTCGTTACAAGGTGAATTGATACGGTTCGAAGTGAAATGATACGATGTAAAATTTCAAACCATACGACGCAAAGTCATTGATGACGTACATATTGATTCGATGCGACGTGTAAACTCGGTTCATTCTATACAAAGTGAATTGATACGGTTCGAAGTGAAATGATACGATGTAAAATTTCAAACCATTCGACGCAAAGTCATTTGATGACGTACATATTGATTCGATGCGACGTGTAAACTCGGTTCATTCGTTACAAAGTGAACTGATACGGTTCGAAGTGAAATGATCGGGCGAAAACACAGTCGGTGCGATGCAAACGCAATCCGTTCGACAGAAACTGATTTCATTACGTGCAAAGTGAAACGGTGCGACATCTGGCGGCGATATTTGCCACATCACTTGCAGGGTTATTTCCCCTACATAATATATGATAAATCAAAATACTAACAGTACTGAGAATGCATGGTTTGATAGGAAAGACTGTATGGATATTTGCACGATCAAATTTCCATAAATTTTACATAGTTTTAACCAACTTGGCGATCTTTGGCGACCTACCAAAATCTTAGAGGGTCAATCCATTCCAAATATATTGTGATCAATTGTCATTAAACTGTTTCAAATCTAGACTAGAATATTATTTTATGAAATTGCTGATGGATAGACAGATTTGTGATTTGTGTTCATGGCCAAACTGTCACTCAAGATGACTTCCATGTCTAAAATTATGTCATTTACAGAGTGGCGTGTATTAAGTAGTCTTCCGGGAACAAGATGCACAAGAGGGCCTGTATCACTCTACTGGCTTGAATAGTCTAAGGCCGGAAAACAGTTTTTGTCTCGCCTATTCGAAGGAAAAAAGAGACATAGGTGTTGCTTCTCCGGCGGCGGCGGAGGCGTCAACATTCAAGTTTTGCGTTTAGGTCATTTTCTCACAAACTGTATGCACTAGACCTTTCAAACTTTGCTTATAGTTGTATCTTGGGTGGTACATCGCAAACTGATAAAGCAAATGTGGAAGTGACCTTGACCCTCCAAGCAAAGGGCAGATAACCTAATAATTTTTAGGTTCAACTTTTGCATTTAGGTCACTTTTTCACAAACTGTATGCACTAGACCTTTAAAACTTTGCTTATAGTTGTATCTTGAGTGGTACATTACAACGTGACTAGGCAAATGTGAAAGTGACCTTGACCCTCCAAGCAAAGGGCAGATAACTTAATTATTACCTTCAACTTTTGCGTTTAGGTCACTTTTTCACAAACTGTATACACTCTTTGCTTATAGTTGTATCTTGAGTGGTACATTGCAACGTGACAAAGCAAATGTGGATGTGACCTTCACCATCCAAGCAAAGGGCAGATAACTTTAATTGTTACATTTACATCACTCTCTCATGAACTTTAATTATGCACTAGATGTTTTAAACCTAATTTATAGCTTAATCTTTGGAAGAAAACATATTCTATTTTGACATAGTTGTGTCTTGGGTAGTGCATCGTTTTGGATGCATGGATTTCATCTATGACCTTTCTACTTTCTCGAGCTGATGATTTTTAGCTCTACTGGCCAAGGGCCTTCATTTTTCATCCGATCTTTACAAAACTTTAACATATTGTATATATTAATGAAAGCTCGCATAAGTTCGAAAACCAGCCAGATCGGACTAGTAACAGCGGAGTTATGGCCCTTGATTTAGTTTAAAAATGCTATATTTTGCTTCGTTAATACGACAGGGCTTTCATTTTTCATCTGATCTTTACCAAACTTTACCAGATGTTTTGCCTTTTTTTTTATTATTAGTATATTTTCTTTTATTATTTGTACATTTTTTTTGTTTAAATTTGTTTTAAATATATATATAATTTTATTTTTTTAAATTTTTTTTTTGATTATTTTTATTTTTTTTTTTTATTTTTTTTTTGTATTTGATATATTTATTGGTTTATTGTTTTAAATATTTTTTGTTTATTTTTTTGTTGTTTTTTTAAAAAAAAAATTATAATATATTTATTTTTATTTTTTTATTTCATTATTTTTTTTCGGTTCGTTGATTTTTGATGGAGTTACGGCCCCTTGACATTTTTACTTTTAAATTTCTTGTCGGCTCTACTCTTCCTAAAGCCTTGTTGGATTTCGACGAAACTTGGCAGGAAGCATCGGTAAGATGTCTAGTTGTGCATATCGCTCTTTTTCCCAGTTCGCTGATTTATGACGGAGTTATGGCACTTTCACATTTAAATTTCTTGTCGGCGCTACTCCTCCTCAACTTTCTACAAAATTTGGCAGGAAGCCTCAGTATGATGTCTAGTTGTGCAAATCGCCGTATATCAATGAAATCTCGGACAAGTTCGAAAACCAGCTAGATCTTGTTAGTAACGACAGGTTATGGCCCTTGATTTGCTGAAAAATTAAAAAATACCCATGCCAGACTAGACACAGCAGACTTATTTCCCATGATTACCAGGTGAGCGATCTAAGGCCATCCTATACCTGTTGTTTTTGCAATGTTTGAAAAAAAATACTGATGGGAATTTTATGTCGACAACCCTTGATGTAAGAAGCCGTTTTAGCCAGTAGAGCATCCACAGGCCCTCTTGGGCCTCTTGTTTGTAATATAATGGCATTTTACTTTTAAACAAATGCACTTAAATGTCATCTCAGCAAACGGCAAACTCCATTGTTTGTAGTTACTAAAATTTTACAACCTCATTTAAGCATCATTGACCGTTTTATTTTTAAGTCCAGCCCCCGTTAGACGAGACATGTGAATCCACGGATTTTTTGTTTAAAAAATCAAAGGCTATAACTCTGATGTGTCTAGTCTGATGCAACTGGTTTTGAACTTGTCCAAGTTCAGTGGCGTAACCTAGAAAACGTCTTCTGCTGCAGGGACACATAACTTAACAAGAGGCACTACCCTTTGATTCAACTTCTCTATGTCAGTCCCACACATTGAAAATAAACTTTACTGTAGTATTAACTAAAAAAATAAATACAAATCTAGCTACCTAGCTACCGTATTTTACCTTGTATAGTACGCAGTTTTTTTACTTATTTTAAGGTTTCCGAAAGGGGGGTGCGTACAATACAAGCAAACAATACAATAAGCTTTTTTTCTTGCATTTTATATGCAGAAAATTGATGTTAGACTGGATAAATTGCCGATAAAAACATCGGGGAGTGACGAAATACAGACATTTGTGAATGCCGATAATACTTTATTTTTCGTGACTTACTCGCTTTATACAAGTAATTAATTGACTTAATTCGACTTAGAAATGAATAAAGTTTATTATAAAGCTTGTTTTTATATAAATTTGTTGTAGAATTTCAATAAATGCTAGCTCGAAGAACAGTGACAAGGTTCAATTGTTTAATTAACCAACAGCAAGAAATATTGTATGCTTAAATACTTTACAAACACAAGCATGAGATATTGTATGCTTAAATACTTTGCAAACACATTACCAAATATACATTCTCTTGTAGTATTTAATTACGTGTAAAAGCATATAGTTTTCCTCTTTTTTTTGTTAAAAGTTTCACTCAAAAATATTCAAAAAAATTGGGGAAAAAACTTACTTTTTGCCAAATTGGGAATGGTACCATTTTTCGGTACAACTTATATAAGGAAAAAACTCACTGACCTATCAAGATACTGCAATGATATAATTTTGAATACCTGTACCTATGATTGGCTTTTCATAGATGGTATTTTTAGAATTCCTGAACAAATTTCGGATGTCAATGGATTTAAAATGGGCCATGTTTGGGCCCTTGTAATGTAATCAGATACCATTTTGCAATAAATTGCTTAGAGTTTTTTTGTTTTTTTAAATCTATGATGCTTTCCCAATAATTTGCAACAATTTCCATCAGAATTTTAAATGCTGTGAATTGCCAAATCCTTGACACAATATATTTGGAATGGATTGACCCTCTAAGATTTTGGTAGGTCGCCAAAGATCGCCAAGTTGGCTAAAACTATGTAAAATTTATGGAAATTTGATCGTGCAAATATCCATACAGTCTTTCCTATCAAACCTTGCATTCTCAGTACTTTTAGTACTTCGATTTATCATATATTATGTAGGGGAAATAACCCTGCAAGTGATGTGGCAAATATCGCCGCAAGATGTCGCACCGTTTCACTTTGCACGTAATGAAATCAGTTTCTGTCGAACGGATTGCGTTTGCATCGCACCGACTGTGTTTTCGCCCGATCATTTCACTTCGAACCGTATCAGTTCACTTTGTAACGAATGAACCGAGTTTACACGTCGCATCGAATCAATATGTACGTCATCAAATGTCTTTGCGTCGTATGGTTTGGAATTTTACATCGTATCATTTCACTTCGAACCGTATCAATTCACTTTGTAACGAATGAACCGAGTTTACACGTCGTATCGAATCAATATGTACGTCATCAAATGACTTTGCGTCGTATGGTTTGAAATTTTACATCGTATCATTTCACTTTGAACCGTATCAATTCACTTTGTAACGAATGAACCGAGTTTACACGTCGCATCGAATCAATATGTACGTCATCAAATGACTTCATGTTGAATTAAATGGCCTGTCATTGAATGGTTTGTAAATATCCACATTTTGACGGTTATGGCTTCCCATATGTAGCATACATCATAGTTTTTTGAATGTGTATGAAAGGTCTCACTCGGCCTTGCAATGAAAATAACACAATATTCAGCGCAGTGAAAGATGCTTGATGGTTTTCGACACATTAGTATACTGAGAATAGGATCATAGGATTATTTTATTTCGTGCGCTTATGGATGTTTCAGCCTATTTTTAATAAATTGGACTTCAGAAAGAATTGCAAATAGCTTTAAAAATAATTTAAAAAAAATACGCGTGCACATATTACGCGTGCACATATTTTACAGTCGAAAACTAAAGTCATAAATGGGATATAGGTCAATGAAATATTTTAGTAAAATTGTATTTTAGTTTGCACATTGAATTTCAAACGGAATTTTACTGACATATCTTGTTGATGTAAATATATCTTGCCAATGGGTATTTGATTATTCTGTAATTATTCGAAAAATGGGGTTTTCTGCTGCAATAAGGAAAACGGATTTATGTTTTGACAGAGAGCCGGAGCGTTTGGTATTCTCAGTACTCTGACAAGGCTAAGCAGACGATTATGGACTCAACTGTCTGTGAAGCTGAACAATTAGCAATTCGGGGACCAATAGCCCTTGTCATGGATATCCCTCTGGGGAGGTATTGAAGACAGACGCCATTTTTCTGCGAGAGAGTCAGGTCTGTCAATGGCTTTTCACTAACCTCCCCACCACCCACCTTCATAGTGTGCGTCTGTCGTTGCTTGCAAAAGCGGACCTATACGTGCCTTCTGATATCTCAACGCCCTGTTTCTCTCTCTGCAAACGTCCTTGAAATGTATTTGATTTTTCTTACCTAGTCATTTAATTGTATCTTATGCTAGTCATGTATGTGTATGCATGTTCATCATTATGTGTGTATTTATCTTCATCCAACATATTGTCAATACCGTTTACAAAGTTGTATACATTTGATATATGAGTTACACTTTCAATTCAAAGTAAAATAAATTCCAAGTCAGACAAGTACAAAACTATACTATATATATATATATATACTCTTTAATTCCTCTTTTACAGAGATTACACATACACATATTAACAATTAGGTACACATGGAATACAGTAGTAATTGCATGTCATATGATGAGAACAAAATAATAGTAAATAAACGAATGCAAAGAGGTGAACAGTTTCTAACAGTGATTCATACTTGTAGAAATTGTTTGCAATCTTTTGGAACACTGTCTTGAAATGTGTATCCACGACGTTCAATTCATATATGATTTATATATATACATAAAAACAAAAGAAAACATAAAGAAATGTGTGATGCATACTTGTAGAAATTGCGTCAATCGTTTGAAACACCTTTCCTTGACTTGAAAGGTGAGTCCACGACGTTCAATTAGTGTATGATTTAATTACAAATAGTATACGTTATGTCTTTAGCCGAAAGGACCGAAAATTATCGAAATGTTTAGCGAAACTCGCTAAAGACTGTATTCAATGATCAGTATACTACTATGTAGCTATCTTATATACAACCGCGATTTTCTTTACTGTTGATATTACTGTTGTTAGGGTCTCTCTGATACATAATACTACTACTGGTATAGGTTCCTCTGAGACAAATGCACATACATTTTTAAATTTGTATTAATAAGGACAGTAGAGATGTAAAAAAACTGTTCGTGTTTTATTTCGTCTATCCTAAGATATGTTTTGCTACCTAAACAGGTTTGAAATAGTTCTTCTTTTGTCAGAAGATCGAGCACGGGCAATATTGTTCGACAAATATTATTCACAGAAACGGCGAATTCATTCATTTCGTCTATAAAACCGATGCATTCGACGGTAACGTGTTTAGGTAAATCTTTCGTTATGCTATTGCAAAGTATGCATCTAAAAGACAGGAAGCTAGACGTTGCGCATGCTACCCATGAACGAGCAATTTTGAATTTATTATAGAGGCTACAAACAGAGACCGGAACCTTCCAGATTAAGGCTGGTGCTACTGAATTATGTAGATTTATGAATCGCGTAAAATCATCATCACTTGATATTCTGTCGACCCATTCTGTCGTATAAAATGATTTAACAGCGTTATTAACAATTATTTTCCATCTTAATTTAGATGGAAATTGTGCATTCGATAAGAAAGACAATAAGTAATCAAATAGCCTATACTTAACGAGAATCTCGCATATGTCAGGGATGAACCCATACGGATTTGTACATCCCTGCAGCATAAACAAGTTAAGTCTCAGACTGAAAATCTGTTTGCACAGTAAATGTGTCGGTAGTGTACACAATTTCTGTAAAAAGCTTAGTTTTCGTTTATCAATATTGGATATAAGTGGTAACCACCCAAGCATGGAAAGAGCCATGTCGGTGCGCGTGCGCATAGGAAACTTTTGAATTACTTTTGCTGACAACCGTTTCACTTTTTCAAGCTGAAGCACATTTTTGACAGACATATTATGCCAAAGCTCGCACCCATACAGCAACGTTGGAAATGTAATTTTCTCTACTATCGACGAAACAATTAGTGGATTAATTGTTCCTCTATGTGGATCCAGTGACAAAATCGAAAACAGAGAAGCACGTCCTTTATCACAACGGCTGTCTATAGCAGTGCCGCATTGAAGTGAAGCATTTAATTCTATACCAACATGCTTAGTGAAAAAGGTTTGCTTTAAATCCATAGTACCAAATGTTATTGGACTTGAAATCACTTCATTGCTGTTAGAAAATAAAATCACTTGACATTTGGAGGGATTAAATGAAAATCTCCATTTCTGAGAATACATTTTAACAATAGTTAACATTTTTCTTAGACTGTCTACGTTTGGAGCTAGGAGTGTCAGGTCGTCAGCCAGAGTGGGGTTTCCACAATTTATTAAACCAATATAAGAACCAAGTGATGAACATTGTAATTCTTCTAGAAGGTCGTTTATGTAAACAAGATAGAGCCAACTGGAGAGAACCCCACCCTGACGGACTCCTTGCATCACCGAGAAAAGTTCTGATTGTATACCATTAACCATTACACAGCTAAACATAGTTCTGTAAGTATAGATTAGAGTGTCTAAGAGTTTTCCGCCGATACCGAATTGCCTCATTTTACTAAATAGGCCATCGTGCCATACGTTATCGTACGCATTAGATGCATCTAGAATAGCTGCATAAGTGTTACTACCGTGCTCTTTATTGTGCAGAATTGTTTCTTGCATATTAAAAGAAACTGTAATAGAGCCTAGAAGTTCTTGATAGCCGTTCTGTTGTTTATTAGGAAACGGAATGCACTTAAGACGACTCCATGTATTTAATCTTCCCTTAACTACAGCTTCAAGAAGCTTGTAGAGAACACTGACAATATAGTAACAGGTCTGTAACTATCAGGATGCTCTTTTGGCTTTCCTTCCTTGAGAATAGGGATTATTATTCCAACCCGGAAGCTATAAGGGGAATATTCGTGTTCAATCATTTTATCAAATAACAATTTAAGGTACTCTAGAATGCTACTACCACCGTGTATAATGTGCTCATTTACTATGTTATCAGTTGACGGTGCTTTTCGAACTTTTAATTTTGTTCTTACAATGCTTTGTAACTCCTCTAAATTAATAGGACAGCTTAGCTCTGGGTTGTCATTAGCATGATCAGACTTCACATAGTCGTTCACTTCTCTTTCTACTTTGCATTTAAACTCGTCGTCATAATCACAATTAGATGGAATTAATAAAGACGCATAATAGTTTCTAAATACCGTAGTAATACTTTCTGGGTCGCTTGTTAACGCTTTACTACTTTGGTCATATATTTCTACTATTGTTTCGCGTTTTTTCCTTCTGCGTGTGTAAACAAGTTGCCAAAATAGCTTGAAATCACAGTCTGCTACATTATTCAGATCGTCATAATATTTTCTTTCTACATTTAATATCGCTTGATTTTGAACTTTTCTAAACCTGCTTTTTGCGGCTTTGTAATACCGATATGAATCGTGTTCATTTCCGCGTGGTTTCCCGATACGTATCCATTCGGCACGTTTTTGCCTTTGTAACGTATGCGCCATTTTTACCTCGGGAGTCCAGTAGGGTTTTGAGTGTTTATTAAATTTAGAAACTTTTAAGGTACCGAACGCGGCAATGTGTATTGATTTTGTTATAAAATCAGCAAAATTGTCTATATCGCTTTTACTATTTATGGTCATTTGAGCTTCTGTTAAATTGACAACCTCGAGTTGTTGCTTCAACGCTACCTTGTAATTAGAAATCTCTCCTGGTGTGCTCTTATTCCAGGCTATATGAGTTTTATTAACCAACTGGTAACGCGATATTGGTATCCTTAGTTTCGTAAGGATTGGTAGGTGGTCGGATACGGTGCACAGTTCATCATCAGTCACTCTATTTTCAATTACTACATGGCTTTGCTCTTTGGCTATAAGCACGCAGTCTAAAATTTTCTGAGTGGGACGAAATGTATATGGCACCCCTGAAGTTTTTATAACAGTAATGTTGCACATCTCTATGAATGCTTTAAATACGTTACTTCGTTCACTACTAGTATGCGGACAAAGTGTGTTATTATCAATGGAAATATTGACATCACCGCAAATTATAACACGCCCCTAAGCCTCGTATATGCCTTTCATCGTACTCATACATTCTTTATATACACTGATATCGTAGTTCACCGATGGCATATATATAGCAAAAATATAGATAGGAATACAGCAGTTTGACTGAATTATTTCCACACCTACAATTCTGTCACTCGGAAAAGCCTGCATAGGTTTTACCTTGACCTGACATTCTTTTTTGTATAGAATACAAACTCCACCTTTGCCGCATCTCGCGCTTGGAATGTGAGATGAGTCGCATATTGACGTCGATATGTACTTACTATCTATTGAGTCAAGAAATGAGCTGTGCTCGGGTTTAAGTTTGTGCTCGGATATAAGAGCTAAGTCAATGTCATATTTATCTAATAAACAACTTACACTTGAAGCAGAGGACATGATTCCTCTCACATTCCAAGTAAGCAGATTGCAACTCAAAGATTCATGTGACTTAAACATACAAAATACAACGATACGTATAATTGTCCATAATACTTGATTAGCCATGGCTGAGTCAAAATTGTACATGTATTACCAATAGCTGTTATGGTTTAGTTATGACTTCTGATTGACATTATGCTAAACACGACAGTACATATTTCTTGGCCAAAAGTACTTGTTTTCGACCATGCTGCTCTGGTAGGAATAAACTGTCAGCTTAGCCGCAAGGTCACCATTTTTACTTTCAAACATATGGATCGCCTGTGGCTTTATTCCATTGTCTTTAAGGAAAAGTCTTAATCCAGCTTTGTTAGATCGTGATGATATCCCACCAATGTAGTATCGCCGAGTTTTTCTACCGGCAATACCCTCGAATGCCGGTTCTTCAGCTGTTTTGTCATTTTCGTTGATATCACCCTCAGTCACAGGACTGCTGCAAGAATATGTGGAATGATTACCATGCTTAACAATATTATTTTTTGTTTTAATATTACTTTCTCGTTGCAGTCTCTCTGCAAGAGAATGTCTAACTTCAATGCTATATGTATCGTTCGTATCCTGTTCTCTCTTCTTTTGAATATCTTCACTGCCATTGGTCTTCTTTGATGATATTTCGTTTGCTGTACCATCGGTGCTTCCTGGATTTGTCACTGGTACCTCCTTTCTCGAAGTCACTCTTTCAAACCGCCGATTTTCAACATTGAATATGAGTGTGCTTGTCGGTATTGTTGATTTCAATTTCGTACAATCACTCCTTTGGTTTTCCTTTTTCGAGACGTTGAATTTTATACAGTCTCTCTGAAAGTCGTTATCTAGCACTGTATTTCCCGTAGATTTTTTTTCTGTGTCTAGAACCGTTATGGTACTTTTGGGGGAAATGGAAGCGTCATTCTTGGGTCGGGTGTTCGGATGTATCTTATCTGAATTTTGTATTGCCTTAATTTCCCTTTCAAGCTCTTTTATTGTCTCTTTATCTTTTATTGTCTGTTCTTTTAACTCAGCTACTTCCTGTTTTATGAGTCCAATATCTGACTTTAGACCTGCAATTTCTAGTCGGATCGACTTAATGTCCACAATCGGAGTCGATCCGCCGTAACTTTCAGGTTCAGATTTTGACGCTATTCTTTTGCAGAATATGTCATTGAGTGCCTTAGGATCGCCGTTGTCAATGAAGTTTTGAATCCAAAAGCAATCAAGTGCATTCTTCTTCACACTTGTTCCTGCTTTTGTTGTTTTCCCTGCGACCAATGTCCCTTGGGGACAGTTCGATAATACGCTTGCTCTTTTGGTAAGGATGGTTCTGTACCATGAAACTGCTTCATCACACGAATTTGTGTGTTTCAATAATGTTTCGATGTATATGTCCTTACTCAAGTTTTTCAAGTCATGGTCTAGAGTATTAAACATGCCTTGATTCGAGAATGGCTGGGATGAAAAATCGTCTTGGTGCTGTAGAAGTTCTCCGGAAGGTTGTGATGTGGACTCTTTTTGTACCACTTGGCTGTACGACAGTATTTGCGCTTCAGGCAGAGTATCCATCCACGAGTCATATTCATCTTCATTATCCCAATCATTGTAACACTGTGACTCGCCCCATATTATGTTTTGACTCGAGTCGCTGCTGTCGTTATCATATAGTGCATTTAGTTTGACTGCTGATAATTGGGTGTAAACTTTACCCTTTGTATTATTCTCCCAATGTTGTATGTCGCGGCTATTGCCTTCGGCCATTGTAGTTGCGCGATTAGCTAAGGACGTCGCTAATGGTTTTCTGTTTACAACAATCAAGTAATTATATGTAACGGTTATAACGGTTATGAATTGCTTTCCACTTTGACACTAATGAACTCAGGTTACCTGCACTTTGTACGGCCGAAAACGAAACATAAAGAAGTTTGTTTTGTTATGGGGTAATACGTGAGGTTGTACATTGCGGTTAAAGTAGTATATTGTAACAATCAAGTTTATTCTCAAATCAGACCGACTCCCGTGAAAAGGTTTAATTCAAGGACCTAAATCCATCACAAACTAGACACAAATGCACTGAAATCAGTTCAGTCAACTCACATGCGTAAACAAAGATAGCGCGGCGTAAAAGTCTTTGATGTTTGACGTTTGCCTGAAGTTATTTTCGCGGAGTGAATACATCAACAAGATGAGTCTTTACAAGTACATGTACTCAGTGTTATGTTTGGTCACGTGCGACTTCTCGGCGCGGCGAGAGGGAGGTGTCAACTAGTTTCAATTCACGGAGTACTTCCATTTTATTGGACGGCGTCATCGGTTCTTTACATTTCTGATGCGTTAAACATCCATTGACACAAGCGATGTATTTCCATGCTCAATCGGGAACGGCTGTGGCATTAATACAACACTACATGTGCGACTATTAGCACACACCGACATATATATTCTCAAAATCATCAAGCGATTTAGTTTGCCTGTCTTCAACAGTAACGATACATATAAGTATATGTATAATTCCATGCACATTCTTTAAAATAAACATTATAAAACATGTGTAGTTATGTATATAAGCATATGTGGGTTCAACTTGGTACATTGTAATCCTTAAATAAGATAGTATACATGTGAGTTAACATATACTGACTCTTTAAAGAATATGCACATCTATATTATTTAAATATTCAACAAGTATAATCAATTATAATGGCAAATTTAGCAAAAGAATATCAATAAAAACAGACTCAATAAAACCGAGTCTGCTACTTTAGTCTCTTGTTTACGTCCAAGTGATCCCCTTTTAGTATTTAGTATTTATTGACATTCACGTTTGCTTCGTTCGGTGTGGCGGCTGTAAAAAGTCGCCCAGATTACAAAGCAGTAGTATTATTACTTATTTGTTCTTTATTTTAAAGAATGTGCAAGGAATTATACATATACTTATAAGTATCGTTACTGTTGAAGACAGGCAAACTAAATCGCTTGATGATTTTGAGAATATATATGTCGGTGTGTGCTAATAGTCGCACAGGTAGTGTTGTATTAAGTAATAGATAGAGTCTGGTCTCAGCGAGTTGGCTTATTTAAACACCGAGATGGGCGTAGCCCGTCGAGGTGTTTAAATAACCAACGAGCTGAGACAGACTCTATCTTTTTTGTAGCATGGTGTACTGAGTAACACTGTGACGTCATAGTGACCGTACTCTAAATTCCAATATCCGGTAGTTGTAGTACGGCATAGCCACGCCCCTTTAGTTACCCTACATTAAACGATTTAATGCTCTGCATTCATCAAAGGAAATGTCACCGACCATGCTACAATACGTGTTTAAATAACCAACGAGCTGTGACAGACTCTATCTTGTTTGTAGCATGGTGTACTTAGTTACACTGTGACGTCATAATGACCGTACTCTAAATTCCAATATCCGGTAGTTGTAGTACGGTAAAGCCACGCCCCTTTAGTTATCCTAATTTAAACGATTTAATGCTCTGCATTATATGAAACACATCAAGCCCACTAAGTAAAATACCGCTTAAGCCGGTGCTAGTGGGCGTGAGAGGTGTTGCGGCTTTAATTACCTCTCATGGACAGACTGAATAAAACCGAGTATGCTACCTTTATCTCTTCTTTGTGTTGTATGTTTTCATTGGATCAGTTTTAATATTCATTAAAATATACAAAAGCTATTCATTAATAAAGTAGAAATATCGTTGTATGAACCGTTCCTTCAATAACAGTTTGAGTTCCTCAAAGTACAATACGAGCAAAATCAAAAGTTGCAAATTGCATGGAGTTGAATGTGAACGCGTGAAGTCCAATGGGAAAACACAAGACAATCATCTTGTAATTGCATTTTTTCTGGAAATGCTCGTGAATGTCAACGATTAACTTCTCAAAAACACAGTTATGATGATTAAATACATTCATAACCCAAATGTTTACAGTAAAATTAATTTTAATATTCGTAATGATGTGGATTATGCATATGCGAGCACTTCCCATGTTTGATTTATTATATAACCAATATTATCGGTCTTTTCTACCACGTTTCAGTGGACATTCAGTGGACACTTTTTTATTTTCCACTGCTGCACGTTACTTCATATTGCTAAAGATAACACATACTTGATCGAACTACCAAACTAACGACTCATTTTCTTAAAACATGGCCACTACAAGCATGACAAGGAAATAATGTTACAGTTATTTCTAAAACAAACACAGCAGCATGCAAATAATATGTTCCGGTAGTGAAAATAACGGTTATATTTCATTGATAAATCCTGATATTTCGTCTTTAAGAACTACATATATTTGAATTATATTCCAAACGGGAGCCCCTGGTAAGTCGAGACGCAACAGTCATTATAAACCAGGCTATTATATGTTGTATATAATATATCTGTGTGTATTTTCATATCAGAGTAAAATGAATGTCATATCATTCTTATATAAAAGAAAACACATGCATTTTTATATGAAACATATCAGAACATATTTATATAATTTTAGCAGTTTCATATATTTTTCATATGAGAATCATGATAATGAAATCATAAAGGTTTCGTGTTTAAAAGACAGACATTTTCATGACTAAATATGTATCTTTCTTTTATCAATCTCATTGGATACTTATATATATATATATGCATTGTACATGTATATAACAGTCCTATGATACAATTCATAGCATTCAGTATCTTTATTTTCACCTACATGATACTACGAAATCAGACATTCTCTTATCGTATACCATATAGATCTTACAACAAATGATCGTGGTTTGATTTTTATTTCTGTTCAAAACTTTATTAGAGGAAGTCATCGATTTACTTATGTTTGCCATCCAATTGTATCTGTTCTGATCAACCCGAGAAATGTCATGTGTGTTGCATTATTCTTTCTTCCACATTTCCTTTTCCTTTTTTGTTTATTTCTATTTTCTTATTATCTTAACATGTTCTACTACTGATCATGTTAAAGTTAATCCAGCTAATTGATACGTGGTAACAGCAATTGCCATTCATTAATTTTGTTAAAACTCCATTGTAGGAAAGGGCCTTAACTGATGTGGACCCGACTGCATTGTACTTGTACATACATGGCAATAAAATATGTTTAAATCAAATCAAATATACCATATACACACACTAATATAGAGAGTATTGATACTACATTATAATAATTATAATAATGACATTAACACATACATGTATAGAGGATATATGTTTGTTTTGAGTGTAAATAGGATTTATTTTCATCGAGAAGTGAGTAAACTTATATTTTAATGAGTGCATTAGCACGAGTGAAAATATTTGTTTTTTCTCACTTCGAGATAAAAATAAATCCTATATTAACGACAAAACAACAAATATTATATTTGTTATATACTCACAACCTGGACATTTATGCAGAAAAATATAATGCGCCAAAACAACGACGTCAATAACGGAAACAACGTCAACAGTTGCATGACGTCATTTTGAGTGAAAACATATATTTTCCCATGTGAAATATAAACAATGAAAATATAAAGTTTTTTTAAATCATAAAATCCACTATTACACTGGAAAGTATGTAATAAAAGGTGTTTTTTTACAACATAATAGGCGCCCTAGTAAAAGTGCAAATGAATCATATATGATTCATATAATTATTATATATTATACTTATCTACAGGTTAGAATCAAGTCAAAGAGAACATGATATCTTCACTATATGATATTGTATACTTCAATTCATATATAGTATCGTTCATGTAATCCGAAATCACCCGCAGACAGAATATTATCACGGTACTCACGGCTGCCCATGTTGCGATAAAACATTTCTTAGGTGACCCAGTGAAGGTCGTAAACAGATAAGCCCACACAATCATAAATACATATTTTCTCACTTATTGGTGAAAATTATCAGATTAATCCTAATCTACTAGTCTCTATATGTGACGTAATGTGAAAATTAGACGTATGAGTGTTTGCTTATAAGTGACAAATGCTGGATGTGCTTTTACTATTCACATTATATTTACAAACGCAACAATTTTGATTATTTTTAGTCCAATGTTTTAGAGTTCAAATCAAGGTATATGTTTTCAAATGCGTAAAGAAAGGTCCCGTTTGTATTTTCACTCTTCGAGACGTAACCCGGTAGATATAGAGAATATTATGTCAGTGCCTTTTACTATCAAGTTTATTAGGCGAGGCTTAGAAAACGAAGAATGGTGAGGCTCTGCCGAGCCATTCTTTGTTTTCGTGCCGAGCCTAATAAACTTGATAGTAAAAGGCACTGACATAATATTCTATTTATCATGTAGATTATCCACATTTTCTGTATGTATACTATTATTACCAATTTCTCCGAATGTTACGCTTATCGAGGACGCCGCCATGTTGTTGTTTTTTGTTTGTTTCATGACGTCAGGCAACGTTACGTGCATGACGTCAGATAACGTTACGTACAATAAACGCGGAGGGATTCCGCTTAATTTGCTCTATTGGTCAGTGGCTAATAAAGCAAAATGTAATAAGGTCACCCCTTTATTGGGCAGAAAAGTGCACATCTGCATGATAAATTCAATTACAGCAAAACTAAACAACGGCATCGTAATATGGACTCAATCACGTGAGGATAATTATAGACAATACAAATATAAACTTGATGATAAAATATTATTAAACTTATTTTAGTATGCATATCAAGTACTCCCAATATTTTGCATCTAACTATGCTGGTTCAGCATAGAACTGCTCACATTGAGTGATTGCACGTTAATACACACGTATGTACTACAATTTCTATTTTCATACCTCGTAATCTCTAAATGTTTTGAAAAATTAATCTAATTAAAACTATAAATTCAAAACGTAATTGTGTAAACATTATTAAGTAGATGAAGTAACTAACACCAATATAACTTAATAATTAACTATTTAAATAGTTTTGTTTCTTAGTATAAATACGGAATGTAGCATATCATGTGACTCCATATTGTGTTTGATGTCTTCTGTTATCAGACAGTGTATTTGGCTACATGTTTCTAATAGCAATATTTATTGTGTTATTTTGGGATCACGGAGAAATTTTCAATATTACAATAGCTGTTCAAGGCGCGCATGAACCGCCTTAATATCACCTTATAAACCACTATAAAGATGTGTATCAGAGTAATCATATGAAATACTAATCACACTAAAGGACAATACAGTGTGAACATTATATCTGATAATTAAATGAAGGAAACCAACACTAGGCAAGGCAAATAAGACTATAGCACAAGACTATAGCACTACCCTCTACATGCTGGACGTCAAGCAAGGGATCTATTTGTACCATTTGTATGAAGTCGTGTCAGGAGGGAACCCAAGAATTCCCGAATTCGAGGCGGATGTTCAACCACCACACCAAAGCCGCAGATTAAATCCAAGAAAAAATTCCACTAAGTATATTACCTAGTCTTCTGGAGAGTGGTATAAAGCAAGTTTAAACTTTTTGAGTTTGGGTCGATTAAGAAATAACCTACACAGCGTTTACCAATCAACAGATAAAGTCAAATGTTTTTTGTTTTATTTCTCACAGCATGATCTCGTTGTTAAAAGTGAGATGGGATTATGTAGAGTCTATTCAAACTAAATTTGATAAGAATAGATAGCAATGAAAAAAAGGCAAAATATAAACCTAAAATCAGTTAGATCCAACAATAAATAAAATAAAAATAAAATGTAACAAGAACAATTATGACTATTTTTTACGATACGTGCGTGTGGATGGGTGTTGGGGTGAGCTGTGGTAGCGGTGTCGGGGTGGTGGCAGCAACAGAAGTAATACTTTCTCGGAAAAACAGATAACATTAATACATATTCTCAATAATTAAGAAAAAAATCTGTCATTAACAAATACCATTAATTTAACCAAAAACAGACAACAATTAATATTATTTCACAATTATAACAGAAAACACAATATGAATATCGCCAATAACAGCTTCACAAAAATACAAATTGATCATCAATCACCACCTCCGATCATCCCCTCCCCCATCCCGATCACACTCCCACCCCGTCTCCTCATTATGCCATGCGTTAAATATGTATGTTGTTCATTATGTCGACCGGTGTTTCGATGCGCAGATGATAAACACTTGAAGGTTACAAACAACCATCAAGGACTGAGCATAGTACGCCGCTCTAGTGTATTAGTTTGAGAGCAGAAGGATGATCTGTTTCACAGACAGATAAATCACGCGATAATCTTATACGTTATGCCAAGCTATAGTAGCGATACATCTCCTCATAATGATGCGTGTGACAAATTATCAATCGGAAGCAGAACGAAGATAATGACTGATGATTCCACGAAAGCTCAAGGTTTCGATCATGCTATACAATAATTAAAAACGTACCACTCCACGTCTTTGAGACATCAAACATATAATTGTTCATTCGTTTTAAAATATGTTTATATGAATATTTGTTGTTGTTGCCTTTTTGTTTTTTTGGTGTGTGTGTGTGCGCGCGCGCGCGCGTGTGTGTGTGTGTGTGTGTCACAATACAGGCAAAATATACGCAGACACGTGACCTGAACCGACCGTTACAACATCATACACCTGATACCAAACAAGAATCAATGCATACGAACAATAAACAAATATCAAAACATTAACACCGCCAATAATACGATTTCAATTTTTAGTAATAAACGTGTCAACAGGCGGCACTAATTAATAAATAATTGGTAGTATTATGATAGTATACAGCTGATGTGTATACGTGTTTTGCCACTGATCGTTCCAGGATGGTAGCACTATTGTCAACCATTTTATGTTTGTGATGTTATATCGTGTTATTCATCTTTGTAATTATTGTATATTTCTGCGCGTGTATTTGGTTGAATCTGGTCTGTGAATTCTACATTTCCTATTCGACTTTTATATCTGATTGTATACCTACATTTAGTGGGGTGATTACGTATCTTTCTTTGTTAGGATTTAATGGTTATACGGATACAATTACCTTGTACAAACAACCTATTGGATGCAAGTTAATGACATTTCATCCAATAATCAGCATACATATTACGCTTTATAGCCATAGTTAACGTTATCTGCTATATATATATACTGAAAGGAAAAAGAAACGCTAGACGGGAATTTTCGCTATATATTGTATGTAAGATCTTTCCCTTCGACCAACACGTAACACAGCAACTAGTATTCCTGCAAAGTTTCATTATTGACAGAGTACGCGTTTGGTGCAAACTTAACGGCCTTTTTTGCCACTGACCGTTCCAAGGCGGTAGCCCTATTGTCAACCCTTTTGTGTTTGTGGTGTCTTATTTGGCATTTGATTCATTTTCACAGAGCGTTATTATTCATGAATATATCAATTCAGATAACTATAACTATTACTGCGCATGGAAATCATCAGAACGCTCTAATACTGTGATGATGTTTGACCTAATTGGGGATTCCATATACAGTATATAGTGCACAGTGAACGTAAATTTGGCCTCTCCATCGTTTATGGACATAGTAAATGGTGAATCGATATGGAATATGTCTTGTTCTAATAAAATTCCAAGGAAATCTGGTATACATACATGTATAAGTTTTTTATAGTGTGCATAAAGCTGATTTAGACCTCACTGTTCAAACCGTCAAAAATCGGGAGGAGTTTCATTAAAGTACTGTATTACTGGTATTACTGACGTCATAGTATTCCATTTCCGTTTTGATGCGGCCATTCTTCCATTTTGTTTCCTTTTGTTCCTTTAGTTATTTTTGTGCAGGGAGAGTGCTACAGTTAGGACTAAACAATTTACCGTAAGTAGAATATGTGCAAGTTCACACTCTCCACTGTCATACGTTCAATAAAGTTAGCTCACAAATGGTTTGTGTACGTGTATTGTTTTCGTTGTCACGGATTGACTTACATAAAATTAGTCTTGATCATGTTCGACGCTTGATCATTTTGTAAATGTAGCGTGTACCGAGCGGAACTAATTTACACAACCTCAATTTGGACAGAGCTAATATATACACGTTGCTCCCTACAATGAGTCTAGTATATACAGATATATACACGCTTAATCTGTGATTGAGCAACTCGCTCATTAAAATGATTCGTGGATACGTCTCAGATTAACTTGCTGAGATCTGATAAAAACTTAATAATAACGTATTTACAGTAGCATATTATTTACAGTATATGGAAATAGACTGTTTTCCAGCTCGCAATGACTAAATCACTATTCAAGTGAGCCAACACAGCTCAATCCTCTGCAGTACGACTGAGCTACTCAACACTGAGTGCCAGCTCACGTTATCAACTGAGCTGCTCAGTTTTACCAATTGACTTGCGCAATTGAGCGGCTCGCACAGCGCAGTAAGTTTCTCAATAACACCTAGCTATACACCGAGCCGCACGCACCAAAACTGCGAGCTCACTAGTAATTGAGGCTCCCGAAATTACCCCTTGTACCGGAAGGAATATACAGGTAGGCCTTAATACACTATTAGACTATAGCTACCTCTTACTGTGCAAGTGAACACCTTCGAGTCAAAGCAACAAATCGTTGAAAATCTATCTTTCTGCAGTTTAAATACCCTGCCAACTATCGTAAGTTATCGCGAGAGTTGAGATGGTTCTCCCGCTAGCAATGTTTCTGGTTACTAGCGAATGTGACGCTGGGAACCAGTCTAAATTCAGTCGTGTCGACTTCCGACACGGAAATGAAAATACAAATATGTGAAAACAGTGAGTTTAACGCTTTACTGAACAATAACTGTAAACATTGTAACTATGTCAACTCACATCCATAACATTACCCACGCCTCCGAGCAATTGCGTCCCGCAATTTTACTGTACTCTCACATTCATACTTCATAAATGTCACTCACATACACAAACATGATTTACTTACAAATGAGTATGATACTTAACAACTCTGTGAACAGTATGAATATTTACAGATGAGGCATGATTTCCCTGAGGAATGTCTTCTAAGAAAGAACTATTAATGAACAAAACAAAACAATAAAAAATATATAACTAAACATCAGAACACTTCAATTTCTTTCACTGTACGTCCTTAGTCGCTCAAATCACGCATGCCACCTAACTCTTCTTTTGTCGTTTCTATCAGTTCTATCTCCTTCCCATTGTCAATGTACTTGGTTCTTTTTACTGTCTTCTTACAGTAACGGAATGGTGGAGTTTGCGTCTCCTGGCATTTCATCAGAGGACGGGCAATGTTTCCGGTCCTCTCCTTTGAACATCCTGGCAAACTTGACATTCTTGGTATTTTTATATATTGAAGTGGTTCGTGTAACTTCCTCTTTGGGGCTAAAACCGGGCGGGGATTTGTGGATTTTCTCTTAACAGACTCTTCACTGGGGGTGGTCTCCTCTCTGACATGTCTAACATCGTCTTGCTTTTCAGTTTCCTTTTGTTCATCCTCGTCACCATCATCTTCCTCACTCTCGCCTATTAGGTTACCCGGGTCCTCCCCCAGTGAATATTCTTCCCTAACCGTGTTCGGCTCGTGTTTCCTCTGGTGTCTTGTTAAGTTTGCAGGCTTGTTGGTGCGTAGTCACATTTTGAACATTCGTATTTTGGGACCATCTTCTCTAATCCACATTCTTGCAAATGTTCTTTCATGGTCTCTATGTCGTTGCTCCTGAATGGACACATGGGACATTTTTGATCTTTTCTGGGTGTGATCTTTGTTTTTGCCATACCTCCTGAAAAACATAATGAGACGTATGTACGTGATAAAGTCAAACATATCACTGCAGTCTCGAAGTGAATTTCACGCGTAGAATTTATTCAAAGTCAGATACATAATCTTGCAAATATTTAGGCGGCCTTCTGGTCCTACGGGAAACTTCAGGAGCCGTTTCAAGATCACTAGGACCCGTACCCACTTCCTGATTCTCATTATCTACGTGTTCCAGCTCCTCAGTGTCAGATTGTTCGTATGGTATCTCACTGGTCAGTGTCTGGCCTAACTTGTGGCGCATTCGGTCAACGTGAATGACCTGTGGTGTACCTCGTACACCACATAGCACCTTGTAAGTTACATCTGACATTTTGGTTTGAACCTCAAAAGGTCCTTTCCAGAAGCTGGTTAATTTTGGAGACAACCCAGGTACGGTTCTCGGAAAGAAGACGTACACTGCGTCTCCAGGTCCAAACGATTTCCATCTCAGCTTCTTGTCATACAGTGATTTTTGCCGTAGCATAGCACCTTCTATATTTTCTCTAACATGAGAATGAGCCGACTCGAGTCTTTCCTGAAGTTCCCAAACCCATCTGTGACTGGGTATGCTTTTGATCGTAGATGGCATTTCATAAATAATGTCCAAAGGAGTGGACACTTCCCTGCCCAACATACAATAGTTAGGACTGTACCCTGTAGTTTCGTGTTCTACAGAACGATAGGCCATCAGAACGAATGGAATGTGTTCATCCCAATCTGAATGGTGTTCGTTGACATACGTTTTCAACATACGTACGAGCGTTTTGTTGAAACGTTCCACCATACCATCCGATTGTGGATGGTATGGCGTAGTTCGAGTCTTCTTTATGTCAAGAAGTCTGCACATTTCTGAGAAGAGCTTGCTCTCATATTGTCTGCCTTGGTCAGAGTGAATAATGCTGGGAGTTCCAAACCGAGTAACTACCTCGTTTACTATTTTCTCTGCCACGGTTCGCGCTTCCATATTTGGCATGGGAAAGGCCTCTACCCACTTAGTAAAGTAATCGGACACTACTAAGATATACTTATTCCCATTTTCTGTGACAGGAAGCTCTCCCAGAATATCAGTGGCTATCCTTTCCATTGGAAAGCCAGCACCTGTCATCTGCATAGGTGCTTTCTGTTTTTTCCACGGTCCTTTTCCCCGGGTGCATTTGTCACAACCAGCTTTATATAACCGAACATCTTTCTGTAAGCCAGGCCAATAATAAGAGTGTCGGACCTTGCTTAATGTTTTATGAACACCAAGATGTCCTGAAGTCTGATGATCATGACAAAAGTGTAGTACGTTCCTTCTTTCTGACATGGGAACGACAGCCTGCAGTAACGTTTGTTCGGGATCTTCCCTCTTACGGAATAACATGTCGTCCCGTACGTCTATAATGTGCCTCTGTGACCAAAGAGATTTTACTGTTGGTCCTGCTAATGTGAGCTCCAACGATGCAGGTTTCTCCTTTTGATCGAGCCATTTTCTTATCAAAACAATTTCTTTATCTTTCTTTTGTAATTGCTTCAATGATGTTGGCTCATCAAAACGTGGAGTATCATCGTTGGATAAGTCCACACCGTGCACAACTTCGGACAGTGGTTGCCCTTTGAGAGCATTTATGCCTGCTCAGTGCATCTGCATTCTTGTGTTGAGTTCCTGGCCGATGTTCGATTGTCATGTCATACGTACTTAGCACGGTAAAGTGTTTACCATACAAGTAGTGTCTGAAATATTTGACGAAGTACACTACAGCCAAGAGCTCTTTTCTCGTAACGCAGTATCTTCGTTCTGATTTTGTTAACGTTCTGCTAGCGTAGGCAATCACCTTCTCTCCATCATCATGTTTTTGAGATAACACTGCTCCAATGGCGAAGTCGCGAGCGTCAGTGTCCAGAATAAATTCCTTAGAAAAGTCTGGGAATGCAAGAATGGGTGATTTAGTCAGTTTGGCTTTGAGTGTATCAAATGCGTTTTGACATTCCACAGACCAAGCAAACTTTTGGCCTTTCTCTGTTACCTTGTGAAGGGGTTTTGCTATGGCTGCAAAGTCCTTTATGAATTTTCTGTAATAACTACAGAGTCCTAGAAACCAATACTTCGGTAACTGTGGTGGGCTCCTGCCAGTTTTGTACAGCTTGAATATTTGACGGATCTGTTTGTATGCCTTCTTCTGAGATTACATATCCAAGAAATTATACCTTTCTTGCAAACAAGTGACACTTCTTGGCTTTTAATTTTAAGCCGGCAGAGGATAGCCTTGTGAACACTTTTTCTAAATTTGAAATCATTTCTTCAAACGAGTCTGCCATAACGATAATATCGTCAAGGTAAATCAAACAGATCTCCCACTGGAGTCCGCTCAAAACAACTTCCATGAGACGCTCAAACGTTGCTGGGGCACTACAAAGCCCGAACGGCATTACCGTGAATTGGAACAAGCCACGTTTGGTTAAGAAAGCTGTCTTTGGTTTGTCCTCATTCTCAATTTCCAACTGCCAATACCCTGAACAAAGATCTAGGGTTGAAAACCACTTCTTTCCTGAGAGATGATCAAGGGATTCATCAATTCTTGGCAAAGGATATGCGTCTTTGACGGTGGCAGCATTTAACCTTCTGTAATCGACACAGAAACGTGTGCTGCCGTCTTTCCTTTTGACTAACACGATACCAGATGCCCAAGGACTAGATGACGTCTCAATAACACCCCTCTGTAGCATGTTGTCAATGTTTGTATCAACTTCTTTTTGCATGTGCACTGGCACTCGACGGAGCGACTGCTTGATAGGTGAACATTCTTGAGTGTTTATCGTGTGTTTGACAATATTTGTTTTTCCCAAGTCGTTGTCATCCACCGCAAACAACGAAGTATATTTTGTTAACAATCAAGATAATTGTTGCTTTTGTTTTCTGGTTAATCCTGTACTGGATCTTTCCAAGAGCTCAGTGAGAGCTGGGGGCAATCTATCACTCCCTGTTGTAGAATCAGGACTCTGTATTACCTCTAACACAGGATTCATGGTCGCAATGATCGTACCTGCCCTTATCACTTTCACTTCTTCTGACAAATTCATTAGACGCATTGGGACGGTTTTGTTATTTTTAACTAAAGTTTTCCCAACCAGGCCTCGCTCTGTTTTAGTGAATTCCCCTATTGGTTCAATAACACTAAATCCCTCTGAAATATGTTCATGGTCAGAAAAACAGACCTTACCAGAAGTGATAATTTCAGAGCGCGGGGGCAAATTTGTTGTTTCTTCAAGAGCTATCCTATAGCATCCCAACTGTCCTTTTGACTCTAGTAGCACACAATGTGTGCCTATTCTCATTTCTCCCTTGACAGTATCAATTACGCAGTTATTTTCTCGCATGAAATCTAAACCAATGACGCCATCCACCAATATCTGAGCTACTATAAGTGGATGCGTAAATGACTTATTCTCTATTCTAACTTCTGTCATTATTTCCCCCAGAACTTCTAATGGTTGCTCGTTTGCTGAGAGCACCTTTCGATTAACCTTTATCAAGTTTTCAACACCAAAGTAATCCTCCTCACAAAAAGTATGATAGACATCTTTTGACAATATTGACACAGTAGCTCCTGTATCCACTAGGAAGCTAACTGCTTTATTGCCTATGTAACCAGTTAGGAAAAGCCCAGCATCTCCAACTTTCATGCTTCTAACTTTACTGCTTTTATCGTTAGCTTGTTTGTTGGTTGTTTGACTTTGTTTTTCCCTATTGGGGCAATCCCTCTTTATGTGACCCTTCCCCTTGCATTGGTAGCAAGTTATGTCTCGTTTCGTCCTGTTAAAAGACCTGTTTATAGGTGACGAAGTTGTCTGTGCTTTCATATTTGTGAGCTCATTTTGTAATTTTGAGACAGTCATTTGTAAGGAGTCCATTTTATGCATCAATTGGCCCGTACCTTTTTGTTCATTATCAGTAACCAGAGGCCTGAGAAATGATTTTGACTTTAGTTCTGCTTTAATATATGCTTCGAGCTCCACCGCAAGTCCAACAGCTTGATTAAGATTAACTGGTCTAGACTGTTTGATTCTCAGACGCATTTCTGAGTCAGCCAGAGCATCTATGAACTGCTCCTTGGCTAATGTTTCTTTAACTTCACTGGGCGCAGTCGGGTAAGCTAGGTTAGTTAAACGCCTTACATGTTGGCCAAGCTCGGGGAGTGTTTCTGAGGCTCTTTGACGCCTTTCTCTGAGTTGTGTTCTGTACAACTCAGTTTGATTTGGGGGGTTGAAACGCTGGTTGAGAGCTAATACTAGGTCATCATATGTTTTCATAGACCCACCAGGCATATCACCTAATACAGCCTGTGCTTGTCCTCTTAACGAGACGGCTAAGAACAAAGATTTCTCTTCCTCGTTCCATTTAGCAAGTTTGGCACAAGCCTCAAAGTGAGTCTTATAATCTATCCATGATGAACTTCCATCATATGTAGCCGGTTTTATAGTGGGTCGACCACCACCCTTGTACTGTTTGTCTGGTGGAGACTCACGCCCCTTATCTTTTTGAGTAGGTTTCTTTCGAAATGTTATACCAGCCTCGGCATCTTTTAGATGTAAGTGGTCGTCATTACCAGTTTTGCACTCATTCTTTGTTCCTGGCGATCGTTTATCGGCCTTATCTCTCACAAGCTATCGACTCAGATCATATTTTGTATCTTCTGTCCCTTGGGAGTCTGCAAATTATACAGCTTTTATTACAGGTTTCTGCATGCTTGATGCTTGATCTTTCAAGCCAGTTTCGTCGCTGATCAAAACTGAAGCCCCTGCTGTGTGTACTCCCGAATCTCGAGATTTTCTATCTCCAGCAATTTTTGGAGTAGAATGGTACACTTCAGCCAGTTCTATCTCCCTGCGCACACGGGATTCAAGTAGCTCAATAGTTTGATTTAAGTCTTCTAGTGTGTTCATTTTGGCAAACCACCCTATACTACTGTTTGAAAATTATCAGATTTAAATCCCGACGCTGCCACCAAATTATGTAGCGTGTACCGAGCGGAACTAATTTACACAACCTCAATTTGGACAGAGCTAATATATACACGTTGCTCCCTACAATGATTCTAGTATATACAGATATATACACGCTTAATCTGTGATTGAGAAACTCGCTCATTAAAAATGATTCGTGGATACGTCTCAGATTAACTTGCTGAGATCTGATAAAAACTTAATAATAACGTATTTACAGTAGCATATTATTTACAGTATATAGAAATAGACTGTTTTCCAGCTCGCAATGACAATATCACTATTCAAGTGAGCCAACACAGCTCAATCCTCTGCAGTACGACTGAGCTACTCAACACTGAGTGCCAGCTCACGTTATCAACTGAGCTGCTCAGTTTTACCAATTGACTGGCGCAATTGAGCGGCTCGCACAGCGCAGTAAGTTTCTCAATAACACATAGCTATACACCGAGCCGCACGCACCAAAACTGCGAGCTCGCTAGTAATTGAGGCTCTCGAAATTACCCCTTGTACCAGAAGGAATATACAGGTAGGCCTTAATACACTATTTGACTATAGCTACCTCTTACTGTGCAAGTGAACACCTTCGAGTCAACGCAACAAATCGTTGAAAATCTATCTTTCTGCAGTTTAAATACCCTGCCAACTATCGTAAGTTATCGCGAGAGTTGAGATGGTTCTCCCGCTAGCAATGTTTCTGGTTACTAGCGAATGTGACGCTGGGAACCAGTCTAAATTCAGTCGTGTCGACTTCCGACACGGAAATGAAAATACAAATATGTGAAAACAGTGAGTTTAACGCTTTACTGAACAATAACTGTAAAAATTGTAACTATGTCAACTCACATCCATAACATAAACAAGCAAGCGTCGCAGATGATCTAGACTACATAAAATGATAACTTTTTTTTTTCATTCTGCATGTTTAAATATTCGAGTGAAAAATTGGAATTGTGTGTGCATAAGCATTCCCTGACGTTTCTAGTCAACCTTTGCATATTTGGTAATCTGTAATATCTATACTAAAAGAAGAACAAAATACCTAGACCGTAGACCGTAGACGTGAGCATCATAGCTGTCATGTTTCATAAGACTTCCAAACCTATTTTTCTTGAATGTTTATCTTTCGAAATATCTGGTGCTTTTTTGTTCCGTATAATTTTGGAAACTTAACCCTGCGGCCGTCAAGTGTTTAGCATACTTGACTCGAGTCCGAGAAATCACGGGTTTGATTTCCAGTGGGGTCACGTCCCGGATTTTTCAAACACACTCCAGCAGTATCTTACTTGGGCAAGGTACTGTGAATATAGGTCAACCTTCGCAGGGACGTAAAGTAGTCGGTCCAATGTACAGGGAGGGCTATACACTGTGCAAGATCTCTCTGAACTTCTATGTTAATCAATGATACAATACCAGGGCTCTATATGAAATATAAAACTATTTTCATCCCAGATCAAACCCGTAAACTCTTCCTCGGAAACTATATTAATCAGAATTGATTGTGTCCAGTATCAGAAGAAACAAAGAACACTGACCTGCTCACATACCTGACAATTTCTGGTTGCCGTTGTTCATTAGTGTCAGTTATGGGTGGGTTTAAGCTTCCAAATACGGAATGAAACAGCATATTTCGAAAGGCAAATGTTCAAGAAAAATATGCCTGTCATCAAAACATGGTGTCATATGGAAATTGCATAGATTGATGAGGTATTCTTCTCTTTGGTGAGTTTGATGCATGCATTAAGGTTTAATCTATCGAAATACGGCGATTGTTTATGTAGGCATTGCTTGAAATCTTCAGAAACCTCGAGTGATAGGGTCAAATTTTCAGTTGGGAAGGGGCCCGTTACATGTTTTCACTTGGGAAGGGGCCCAATCCAGGCCTATGTTACATGTAAGATTAAAAAGGCTTGTGTAATCCACGTTTCACTAAGCTAAATAAATAGCAGCAATTCGAACGCGTAGCCACATACTCTTAATCCATGTCTATGGCTATCACGCCATTTTGTAAATTCCGATTTATATTTTTAAAGTATTTCCCTTTGAAAAAATTGTTTAACCTGGATCTTAACCTTTTACTTTATCTACCACAGCCTGATAAAGGTCCAGAAAAGTGCTTAGGTTCAGCTTCTTTATGCTAGTTTTGAGTTGTAGAGTTTTCGCGGTTAAACCTTTCAATAACAGCAATTGATTATTCTATTACGCCTAGTTTAATGTATATATGCAACAGAAATGCATTAGGAAGGTTTAACTTGTGTTTGGATTGACACACATTATTCCCCCAGATCTCCTCCAGTACAAGTTGGTTAACATTTGTATGTAAGCGTATATCTCAGAAACTGCTTACATAATATATTGAAACTTCAAACGTGTCTGTGGCATGAGATTCCAGAGCTCTAGTTAAGCTGCGTATCTGCGTAATTTATGCAAATAAATGAGTAAAAAAGACCATAAAAAAGTATTTATTCTAATGTAGCGAAACAAATACTATTATACTAAAGCGAAAAACAAACGCAACTCGGGAATTTCTGCTATATATTTATTATTGTATATACTGCAGACTTAATTCCACATAATATTCCAAAGAACCCAAGATGTTTTCTAAAAAACAAACTGCAGTTAGAGAAAGGACACAACTGTCATGTTGCAATAAATGAATGAATGAATGGTGTTTTACGGCACGTCGACACATACATAGGTCATATTGTGCGCAAAAACTGACGAAAGATGAAGAAATTAAGTAGCAATTAAAAAGTAATGTTAAATATGAACTATTCAAAAATAAGGGATGATATGGTAGTCACTTCTTCTCGACGAATGGGTATACTAGAAGAATGCCATTCTCCAAGTAACGGTTCAATTAAATGGAATTTATAGTTAACTGACAAATCCCAAGCGGATTGCCAAGAGTTACGAATAAATGTGTCAATACAACTTTTAAAATCAGTATAAGATAATTTAGCATTAGATATATGTAAACCTAATGATGCTTTAGCAGCACTATCAGCTCTATTATTACCACGTATTCCTACATGGCTTGGAAGCCAGCAGAAAATAGTAACATGATCAACTATATGAGAATTGTACATTTCTCTAAAAGCTGAAGCACAACTGGGTTATCATGTTTCAAATTACCCAGTGCTTGAAGAGATGAAAGGGAATCAGAAAATATTACAAAATGGTCATCATCAGATTCCTGAATATAAGTTAAGGCAAGTTTAATTGCCTTAAGTTCAGCTGAAAAGATAGAGGCCTTGTCAGGCAGTCGGCTCTTTATGCTCTGTGTGTGAGCAACAGCTGCTGCAGCTACCTTATCTCCATCTTTAGAACCATCTGTGTATATATGTCGAAATTTACTGTATTTCGATTTAATTTGATTAAATTTGCTTTGAAAAACAGTAGGGTCTGTACTGGATTTGTTACTATTACAAAGTCAAAAATAATTGTTGGTGTTTCCAAAGCCCACGGCGGAATTTGTGGTACTTTGTAATAGGCAATCAAATTCAGGTCGATTTCAGTGTCTCTTAATTTTGGTTTCATACGAAGACCAAATGATCGAATGACCTTCGGTTTTCGATCAAAAAGAGGTTCATAACTAGGATTAATACATTATCGGAAGTTGGGTTTGAAGGGTTAGATTTTAATTTAATGGCATATTGAAGGGCTAATTGGTCCCGTCTATGAGACAGTGATGGTTCATTAGCTTCAACATATATACTTTTGGCTGGTGATGTACGAAAGGCAACTAAGGCGAGTCGTAATCCTTGACTATGTATAGGATCGAGCATCTGCAAGTATGACTTGCGAGTCGATCCATATACTATTGAGCAGTAGTCCAGCATGTATCTGATAAGGGATCTATAAAGTTGTAAAAGTAATTAACGATCTGCTCCCCAATTAGTGTTTGCAACAACTTTAGGTAAATTAGGAGCTTTAAGGCACTTGGCCTTCAAGTATTTAAGGTGTGGTATAAACGTTTATTTACGGTCGAAAATAAGACCAAGGAATTAGTTTCATCCACTACTGGTATTGGTGACCCATCCAGTGTTAGATGAGGGTCTTCATGATGTTTACGTAGTTGACATAAGTGAATACAAATAGATTTAGATTTAGAAAATTTAAAACCATTTTCATCCGACCAGTTTTGAAGTTTAATCAGACATTGTTGAAGTTGTCTTCCAATAGTGTTCATGTTTTTGCACGATAACATATAACAAAGTCGTCAACATATAGGGAGCAATCCACACCAGGATTGATGCATTTAACTATACTGTTAATTTTTATATTAAAAAAGGTTACAGAGAGTATGCAGCCCTGTGGCACACCCATCTCCTGTTCATGAACATGATGAATGTCAGAGAGGGTTGAACCCATTCGGACACGAAACTGTCTATCCTCTAAGAAATTCTCTATAAAAATTGGTAATTGGCCTACAAGACCAAGATCATAAAGATCATTCATTATACCGTACTTCCATGCAGTATCAAAAACTTTCTCCAACTCAAAAAATACAGCAACTATATGCTCTTTCTTTACGAAAGCTTCAATAATAAATTATTCAAATCGAATGAGATTGTCTCTTGTGCCTCGTTGGCGCCATAATCCACTTTGATACTTTGTTATCAGCTTGTTGGATTCCAGGTACCAAACGAGTCTCTCATTAATCATTTGTTCCATGGTTTTACATATATAACTCGTTAAAGCAATAGGGCGATAATGTATTGGGTCGGTATGATCCTTTCCAGGTTTGGGTACTGGAATAACGTTGCTTCCCACCAAGAATCGGGGAAGTTTCCGGACACCCAAACTTTATTAAATATATCAAGAAGTGTAGAGAGACAGGTTTCAGGTAAATGTTTCAATAATTGATAATGGATATCATCAGGACCAGCTGATGTATCGTGAGCCTTTTTAAGGGATCCTCGAAGTTCTTTGAGAGTGAACAGTTTATTGTATTTCTCCAAATTTTTAGACTTGAAATTCAGCTTCTTCTGTTTTTTAAGCTTCTTATTTTGTTAGAAAATTTGGTTGACAATTTTCAGAAGAAGTGTTTTTAGAAAAAGTGACTGCCAAATTGTTTGTAATATCTTTGACAGATGTAATATCATCATTATCAGTTTTAAGATGATTTACACAACTAGAATTACCTTTACCGTTTATTTTCCGGACCATGTCCCACGTCTTCTTAAGAGATGAGCGAGAGTTCAGCTTAGAGACATAAGATCTCCAGGATTTCCTCTTGCTATCATCCTTAATAGTACGACGGGCTTTCGTACGAAACGATGGTTTATGTTTGCGTTTTGGATTTGCCGAGGTCTTTGGAATAGTTTGATCAGCTATATCATGAAGAGTTTTGGTAAAAAGAGCAGTTGCGTCTTCGACATCCTCGAAAACCGAAGGCTTTAATTGTTCCTCATAAATCGATTGAAATGTATCCCAATCAGCTTTGCGAAGTTTCCATCGTTGCGTTTTTCGAGAAGTGGAGGGCCGATATTTTCAAGATATAAGGTCACTTTCACATAGGTCGTTACCAACAGTCCACGAAGAATCCATCAAGAGCGTTGGATCGCATATTGTAGAATCAATGGAAGAATGAGAGCCTGTAGCTGGATGCAAATAAGTATGTGATTTGTTATCATTTAAAAGAAACAAATTATTTTTAGCTAAGAAATCCTCAACTTTCTTGCCTTTATCGTTGATATCCTTACAACCCCAAATGTAGTTTCGTGCATTAAAATCACCCAAGAGTATAAAAGGTGACGGTAATTGTGCAACTAGGTGATTTAGATCTTTAAGTAAATATAAGGAGAATATTGTTATAACTCTGTGCATCGTAACACTGACCGCAACAGCTTGCAAACCAGTTTTCAACGCAACAGGTTATTTAAAAGTAAGCTGATTTCATAATAATTAGGTTTTAAACCTCGGCAGCTCCATTGGATGACCTTATTTGATTTTGATTTCACTAAGGCGGAAGTACGGGTATACGGCCTTTGGGTTTGGCAGACCTTGGTGACTTTGGAGTATGCCACTCCGCCTCGTACTGATGCGCGTTATCTCAGTCACACCTTGGGATTTAAGATTGTGTTTCATTTCTTAAGGGGTGCAGTGCTGCAGTTCCACGGAATGTTGACAAAGGTCTTGATTTTAAGAATGTTGGCGTAGTGAGATTTTTTACTGCACTCGACGAGAAGTTTGTAAGATTGAAGATTTTTCACACTCCTCGGCTCACCGGCAATGCCGAATAAAGCCTTGGAGATTGCGAAAGGAGAACGTTTAGTAATTGGTCTGGTTTCATCCAAAGAGATAACTGCCAGAAATCCAGGCCATTTAAGATTGGAGATATCAGTGTCAGAGTCTGAATCAGAATCGTCCCTAGGGCATTTAGCGTCTCTGGAATAGTTGTTATCCGTATAATCAGTAGTTTGTGCGTGTTTTTTCCCCATAATGGGTGATAGAAATTCATTCTCCACGTTTCTCACCCGCCTCGGAGTCCAACAAGCGTATACTATGACTTTTCTTGTTAAATGTGTTCTTTGTTTCTGTGTGTGTTTGTGGTTGACTGTCGTCCTTGAATGCTGCTTTTCCTGTTCGATTTTTATATCTATATTGAGGATGCAATTTTTTTCAAACTCTTTACGTTAAATACAATACTGAACTGGCTCAATTTTTCAAAGAGGAACTTCAAAATTTATGAATTTATTGTAACAACTTGTACTATGATTTAAACGTCTACAACATCACAGTTGTATCCTTTCTCTAACTAACTTCAACCTTCGTTTACAATACATCTTGAGATTTCTTTGAAATATATATGTAATGAATTGTGCAGTATTATACAACATATAGCGGAAATTCCCGTTACGCGGTTCTTTTTCCTTTCAGTATATATACATTCCCGAGCCAGTAAATGCATTGATCATCGGAACATAATCCTTTATTGATTGCTCTAAGTTATACAATTTACAATCTGGAGTCGTAATAATGTAGGAATTAACTTGTAAAAAGAAAAACGAAAGCTATTACACCAGTAATGGTATTGCAACATTAATGTAACATTGATGAAACGTCTCGGAAGATTTTAATTAATTGCATGCAATTACTGCCAGTTTTTATTAATTGATGTTAACCTCAGGTAATGTTTTGTTTAATTGCATGCTGTAAAATGTAAAACGCTTAAACCTAAAATAAATGTGCATATGTTCCCATATTTAAATTGAGTAATACATTGTTGAAAGCATTGTAACAGACATTGAACCGGTTTTGCTTTCTTCAACTGTAACTTATAGTATAAATACAAAAGTACCTGTGCGACTATTAGAACACGCGTTGACATAAATATTCTTAAACGCATCAAGCGTTTTAGTTTGCCTGTCTTCAACAGTACCGATTCATATAAGTATAACATTATGTATAATTCCTTGAGCATTCTTTAACATAAACATTATAAAACATATGCATTGATGTATATAAACAAATGTGGGCTGATACATTTTCCATCCTTCAAGCTACAGAGTCTCTGTATCAATCGATTAATTCTTTGTAGGCGTGTCCTTATTTGTAATTGCATGTTCACCAGCTCATGTCGAAATCGGTATTTAAGCGAGCAAGTATAGCACAGGAAATCATGTACTGTAAAGCCATCGACCAGTGCATATCGTAGCTATACATAGGTAGCAGTAATTTTTACAGAAACAAAAGTTAGCCTCTTTCGGGGTTCGAAGACATGACCTTCTGATTTCAAGTCAGGTACTCAATCCACTGAACTCTAACCATACTAACTCTACTTGAAAAAACAGTATACTAACTACCATTTATTATGAGGCGAAATAACTTATTTGAACGCAACTCAAGATGGATCAATAACAATATAGTCCATATTATCGCACGTGTAAATTAACATTGCCTGGTGTAATACTGTATGTTATCAACACGAAACTAATACTTCGCCTCAAAACAACTATATCTCGACTTGTTATTAAGAGGTTGATGAGTTTGTGTGTGCGCGCTAGTTCTTACGTAATGCCTATTTAGTGTTAAAAATGCTACAACATACCAATAAATAACCGTGGTCTAGTGGTTCAGCGTACAACCTTCAAAACTTAAAAATGCAAGGCAGTGGTTCAAATCCCGTTCCGGGTAACTATTTGTTTTGTTTTACATATATTCTGAAGCCATATATTTATCAGTGTTACCTGTACGGAGGCTAAATAAAAATGTGTACCGACTTTTGGAGTGTTCGTCGATTTGAAACTACTTCACACGTGTCTCATTCATATTCATGAGATACTACCTGTTAAAATCGGGACTGTGTAGCTTTAAATAAAATATTATGCATGTTAAGGTATACTGACTCTTTAAAGAAATATGCACATCTATTTTTTGAAATATTAATCAAGTTGTAATGACGCATTTAGCAAAAGAATTTCAATAAAGACAGACTCAATAAAACTGAGTCTGCTACTTTTTATTTCTTGTTTGTGTTCGTTGCTTCCAATGGATCCCCTTTTTAGTATTTATGGGCATTCACACTGGCGTTTGTTTCCTGTTTGTGGCGTCTGTAAAAAGTCGCCCAGACTACAAATCATTAGTGTTATTACTTACTTGTTATTTTGGGATTATCACGCCCAATCATTGTGGATGTAAAGTAGAATACCGCTTAGACCGGTGCTAGTGGGCGTGAGAGGTGTTGCGGCTTATATTACATCTCATGAACAGACGCAATGAAGCCGAGTATGCTACATTTATCTCTTCTTCGTGTTAACTGTTTTCAAGGGATCAGTTTCAGTATTTATTAAAATGTACAAAATGCATGCATTAATAAAATAGAAATATCGTTGTATGGTGCCGTTCCTTCAATTACAGAGTTTGAGTTCCTCAAAGTAAAAAAGAGCAAAACAAAAGTTGCAAAATGCATGGCGTTGAATGTGAATGCGTGGAGTTGAATGTAAATGCATGGAGTTGAATGTGAATGTGTGGAGTTGAATGTGAATGCGTGGAGTTGAATGGTAAAACACAAACAATAATAGTCATCTTGTTATTGCATTTTTTTTCTGGAAATGCTCATGTACGTCAACGATTAACTTCTCAAAAATGCAGTTATGATGATTAAATACATTTATGACGCAAATGTTTACAGTAAAAGTAATTTTAATATTCGTAATGAGGCTGATTATGCATAGACGAGCACTTCCCATGTTTGATTTATTATATAACCAATACTATCGGTCTTTTCTACCACGGCTCAGTGGACATTCAGTGGACATTCAGTGAACAATTTGTATTTTCCACTACAGCACGTTACTTCACATTATTAAATGACAACAAATACTTGATCGATCTACCAAACTAACGACTCATTTTCTTAAAACATGGTCACTTCAAGGAAATAATGTAACAGTTACTTCTAAAACAACAACAACATATAAACAATTTGTTTCGGCAGTGAAAATAACAGTTATATTTTATTGATCAATCCTGATATTTCGTCATTAAGAACTACATATAATTAAATTATATTCGAACCGGGATCCCCTGGTAAATCGAGACGCAACACGCATTCCACGCCAGCTATTCTATGGTGTATATAATATATTTGTGTCTGTATTTTCATATCACAGTCGTATGAATGTCATATCATTTTATATAAAAGAAACTACATGCATTTTTATATGTAACATATCAGAAAATATTTATATAATTTTAGGAGTTTCATATATGTTTCATATGACAATCATGATAATGAAATCATAAAGGTTTTGTGTCTAAAACAGACATTTTTTATGACATAATATCTATTTTTCTTATATCAATCTCATCGGTTTTATCTGTTCTGATCAACCCGAGAAATGTCATGTTTGTTCCATTATTCTTTCTACTTTTACTGTTCCTTTATTGTCTATTTCAATTTTCTTGTTATCTTAACATGTTCTACTACTAATCATGTTGAAGTTAATCCAGCTTATTGATACGTGTTAGTCGTAATTGCAATTCATTATATTTGTTAAAACTCCATTGTAGGGAAGGGTCGTAACTATTGTGGGTAACACTTGTGGCCCGACCCGATTGCATTGTACTTGTACATACATGGCAATAAAATATTTTTAAATCAAATCAAATATATCATATACACACACTAATATAGAGAGTATTGATACTACATTATAGTAATGACAGTAACAAATAAATATATAGAGGATATTGTTTGTTTTGAGTGAATATAGGATTTATTTTCATCGAAAAGTTAGTAAACTTATATTTTCATGAGTGCTTTAGCACGAGTGAAAATATTTAATTTTTCTCACTTCGGGATGAAAATCAATCCTATATTCACGACAAACCACACAACTATTCTATTTATTATATTCTCACAACCTGGACATTTATGCAGAAAAATAATGCGCCAAAACAATGACGTCAATATAGTAAACAACGTCAACAGATGCATGACGTCATTTTGAGTGTTTTTTCGCATGTGAAGTATAAGCAATGAACATATAAGTTTTCATTTGAATCATAAAATCCACTATTTCACTGGAAAGTATATAATAAAAGTTGATTTTTTACAACATTATAAGCGCCCTAGTAAACCGGCTAGAATCAAGTCACAGAGAACATGATATATTCACTATATGATATGTGTATAATTCAGATCAAAAAAATAATCGTTCATGTAAACATAGATATAAAAATCGAACTGGAAAAGCAGAATTCAAGGACGACAGTCAACCACAAACACACACAGAAACAAGGAACACATTTAAAGATGAATAAAAGGCCAAATAAGACATCGCAAACACAAAAGGGTTGACAATAGGGCTAACGCCTTGGAACGGTCAGTGGCAAAAAAGGCCGAACTCACCTTATCACGGTACTGTCCATATTGCGATAAAACATTTCTTACGTGAATCAGTGATGGTCGTAGACAGATAAGCCCACCCACTCGTAAATAAATATTTTCTCGCTTATTGATGAGAATAATCAGATTACTCCTAACCTACTTACAAGTCTCTATATTGAATTATAAACTATATGTGATGTAATGTGAATGTTATATGTATGAATGTTTGCTTATAAGTGACACGTTCTGCACGTGCTTTTACTATTCACAGTACATTTAAAAACGCAACATTTTTTATTTTCGATTTAGTTTAGTCAAAAACTTTTTTGTTCAAATCAGGATTGCTTTGATGAAAGTACACAAGTCTTAAGGTCTCACTAAACAGTTATTTCCCTTACCAGTCACGGTAGGAACTTTCTGGCGCTTAAAAAAAAGATTTGTGTTATTCTGTTCTTGTTTATTTCTTAAAATGTGCAAATAGTTTCTCTTTTTTTGTTGCAGGTGACAAGAATGGGACAAGTTGATGATTTTATATATATTTGGATATGCCTGAATGTTTCTGAGCCCAGATCTGAGAATCTAATACTGGGTAGTGATACACTTGAAAATGAAAGGAAAATGGACAAATTCAAAAGGGTCTCTTCAAACTATTGATATTAAAAAAAAGCAAATTGGTCAACCCAGTGTTTCTTGCTGGATAATTCGAGCAACAGACGTCAAGTTTCACAAAGAAAATATTTTAAAGAAAATTCAGGAAGTTCTACAGTGGTGCAGAGGGGACCTTGTACATATGTAGAGCAATGTAAAATTAACTGTGTTGTGAGACGTTAAAGGTTAACATATGGCGACAAACAGTTGCTTAAGATTTGCTCTACATCTTTCAGTTAAAACACATGTTGCATAAGGACTATTTAACATCTCTAAAAAAATAATAAACAACAAAAAGCAAAAAAAGTTAACGTTGTGAGTGTATCAAATATCATGAGTATATTATCAAATATCGTGAAGATATGATCAAATATCGTGAGTATATTATCAAATATCGTGAGTATATTATCAAATATTATCAAATATCGTGAGTATATTATCAAATATCGTGAGTATAATATCAAATATCGTGAGTATATTATCAATTATCGTGAGTATATTATCAAATATTATCAAATATCGTGAGTATATTATCAAATATCGTGAGTATATTATCAAATATCGTGAGTATATTTTTCTTTTCCACATACGTATAGAGGCAGACAATTGTCTTCATTGTAAATGCAATTATACTCTCTCTTACCACAGTTTATATTATGGTTATATTGATTTTCTGAGACTAGACAAGACGATCCCATATTATTAAAAATGCATCAAATATTACATAGGTGCGTACTGTCTCCCTAGATATGCACTTTTCAACATACTAAGTGCATGACAATACACTTTCCTTTATCAGGCCATTGACAGTTTTCTTAAGCCATTCTCTCCAGGGTATTTTAGACCTCTGTCAATGCGTCAGAATGTAGTCTACGATAACATGTTAATATGTAACATGTCCATATCTAAACTGGAGCGTAGTGATATGCCGGAGTATAAACTTTTATTATTCCGCCTCAATATAATTAGGAGCAAAATGCATTCACTAAATTATCGCATTACAGATCTGTTTGTTTTTTAAAGTTAAACAGTTGATACGGAAAACAATGTGTGCCACCAAGTAATATGCATGGTTTATCATTTTTTAATTTGTATTGTTTATCATTTTAAACCATTTATGTGATCTGCTCAGGTTGTATATGTGAATGCACGGAACGATACGTCAGCGTAGAGATTGTTACATGTATAAGGTAAGTAAGCAAAGCGGAATACCTCGGCGTTTATTGTACGTAACGTAATGCCATAACGTGTCTCGTAATCTACTCCAATATAAAATGTTGCATTATTATTAAAAGATAAACTGAACACCAAACACAATATATGGATAATATCTACCCGAAAACGCAGACTAGCTCGACAGATCCTCGTTGTTCATCGTTTACTAATCTCAGCCTTATAAAAAGTCTCCCCTTGCTACGAATCAGTAGTGTTATTTTTACTGGTCCTTTGGGACCGACGAGCCCAATTTAGGTGGCTTTGAAGTAGAATACCGCTTAAGCCGGTGCTAGGGGGCGTGAGAGGTGTTGCTTTTTTCATTACTTCTCATGAACAGACTCAATAAAACCGAGTCTGCTGCTTGATTCTCTTAATTGTGTTTGTTGCTCCCAAAGGATCACCTTTATCAGTATTTATACACCATATACACTTAAAAGTAAAAATATAATCACAGACTTTTCACTAGCATATTATAATACATATATATTCAGTACATTTTAAAACGCAACATTTTTTTTATTTTCGATTATTTTTAGTCCGGTGGATTTGTGTTTAAATCAATATTGTATTTTATGTTAGTACACAAGGTTCTTTGTTACAAAGGTAAACATATGACGATAAACGGTTGCATAACAATTGCTCTACTTCTTTCAAATATATTTAAAAAATAGAAATTAAAAAAATATGATGAGTTTGTGTGTGCGCTAGTTATTACGTAATGCCTATTTAGTGTTAATAATACTAGAACATACCAATAAATAGACGTGGTCTCTAGTGGTTTAACGTACGGCCATCAAGGCGCGACGGCTGTGGTTCAAATCCCGTTCCGGGCAAGTACTTTTTTATCACATATATTCCGATGTTACCTGTAAGAAGGCTAAATAAAAATGTAATACTTTAAGTATCGATTTCTGACTTATATACCGATTACTGGGGTGTTCGTCGATTTGAAACTACTTCACACGTGATTCATTCATATTCATGAGTTATTACCAACTAAAATAGAGACTGTAGCTTTAGCATATTTTATTTCATCATTTTGAAACATACATAATAAAATCGATTCAAGCTAACCTGTAACCCTTATTGCCTACTGACCATTCCAAGTCGGTAACCCTGTCTTTACCACCCTTTATATTATATTTTGTCTTTTCCATTGTATAATTAATTAAATATTGCTCCTTGTTTGTGGTACAGTGCGGACCTATGCAACTGCGTTTGGACGCTGTGGTTTCTATAAGACATATATCTCATTTTAGTGACATTATAAAGTAATATAAGCGAAGTATGCAACACCACAGACATAAAATGGTTGGTATTAAGGGGTATCGCCTTGGACAGTAAATGGAAAAAAGGCCGCTGAGTTTTTTCTAACCATGTTCTAGTGTTTATCAAAACCTCACTCTTACATTTTGTATGCATGTACTATGCACACATAACTTAGTTATACTGTTTGGGTATTATGCAACGTATTATACTGGTGAAGCTTTGTTTTTATTAAGTATATAAATGTCACCGATGTAATCAAAATGTGTTCTGTGCAGTTGTTCTCTCTTTTAATTCTCCATTTGCAGATAACAGTAATATGATAGAACATAACAAACCAGACCCACTAGGAGTATTTGGCATTTTATTTGTTGTGGGTGCGGAATATCTGAGCCGTTCGTGACATGATATGGATTTCATACTCGTATTGTTGTTCAATTTGTCATACAAGGCATGAGCAAATTTGACACAGTTAATAATAAATCTATAGAGAGAACTAAGCACATGAACAACAGTATAGTTATTAGCACTATATCATTTCATTGTAACACACTTCCTAATGTAATCATTTTTCTGACATCTCATTTGCACAATCCGTCAATACGCATTGCCGTCATTGCTGATGTGTAGATGAGTGGGTCTAATGGTAGAACGTTCACCTTGCATGCAGGAGTTCATGGGTTCAGTTGCCGGCCTGGTCATACCAAATACTTCATAACAATAACATCACAATAATACTATATATCAGTACACTTTGCTGCCATTGAATATATGGATTGAGACATGAGAAACCTTACATATGATCGTTCTCATCGATAGCGAAAAAGCTTACCTGCGGACTAAACTTGCAGAAAAGAAACGTTCTAAAAACGAGAAAAATAGTACTATGGAAATCACAGCACTCTAGAAATCGCTATGCCACCGTACCACAAACAAAGAGCAAATAACTATACATGACAAAGACGAAGACAATACCCAACGGAAGAGTGGGGAAGACAGGGTTACCGACTTGCAACGACCAATAGGCAATATGGCCTACTGGTTAGCTTAAATATAATTTAAGTGTACACAACCTCGCTATTATCCTGTCTTTAGCGCACAAATTGACAAGACATTGTAAATAAAAGTACATCCCATCAAAAGGATATCTCTAATAAATCACATCCAAATTAGGAAAAAATATACCTGTATGTGATTGTAAAGTATTGTAGTTAATTATATTGTTAATGGCTTACATATGTCTGCTTTTCAGCCAGTAAAACTGCTGTTTTTATTAATATACACTATTTTTATTATTTAGCATACACATATACTGGACAAATGTCGCATATATAGTAGCTATTATATTGTAGTATTGTCGTACTCTGTATTGCATGTTATGTTATGTTGTTTCAATACAGGGCTTAAACATCATAATAATGAAACTTCGAAATGCATGAACATCTATTTTAGTTCCCTTGAATTATTGAAAAAAGAGGATTTGGACATCCTTATGCCGCAATTTAATAAAACATATAATTTAAAGCTGTACAGTCCCTATTTTTACTAGTAATAACTCATGAATATGAATGAGTCACGTGTGAAGTAGTTTCAAATCGACGAACTCCCTAAAAGTCGGTATATAAGGAGAAATCGATACGTAAAATTTCACATTTTTATTTAGCCTACTTACAGGTAACATCGATAAATATACGGCTCCAGAATACATGTGATAAAAAATAGTTACCCGGAACGGGATTTGAACCACAGCCTGCACTTGTAAGTTTTGAAAGATGTACGCTGAACCTCTAGGCCACTGCTATTTATTGGTATTTTTTAGCATATTTAACACTAAATAGGCATTACGTAATGACAAGAGCGCGCACACAAACTCATCAAGCGCTAAATAACAAGTCGAGATGTAGTTGATTTGATGCGAAGTTTCATATTCATAAGATACAGTATTACACCAGGCAATGTTAATTTACACGTGCGACAATATGGACTGCACATTTATTGATCCATCATTAGTTGCGTTCAAATATGTTGGATAGAGCACAGGACTTGAAATCAGAAGGTCGTGTGTTCGAGCCCCGAAAGGAGCTAACTTTTTTTTTTGTAAAAATTACTGTTACCTGTGTATAGGTACGATGTGCACTGGTCGATGTATATACAATAAATGATTTCCTGCGCTTAATTTGCTCGCTTAAATACCCGATTTCGACATGAGCTGGTGAACATGAAGTTACAAATAAAGACACGCCGACAAAGAAGAAATCGATTGATATAGGGACTCTGTAGCTTTAACTCATCATTTGACACCCTATACTGTCAGATAAACGGAAGTCTGTGAAACATGTCTTCATTTAATCACATTGCTAAATCTCAAGAGGTATATATGATAGTCTATGCGTGCTGTCATTGACACATTTAACTGATCAGCATTTGTTCTTATCAGCGACGCGAGGGTCAGTGATATTTTACTTTAAGTTTGTTTTGACGTCACAATAGAAAGACAAATCATACTTTGTTATCTGATAAACACACGTGTCTACGACCACATTTGTACGAAAAACGCACAGAGGAAACTGAAAAAATACCAGGGGCATAATATATAACTAATCAGTAAGAGGTTACCTTTTGAGGAGCAGGTGTCAATAATTTTAACTAGTAGATTTTAGAACGGGTTACCTGTTTGGGTAGGCCGGGTAAGCATTGGGTAGGTTGGAGATTATATTTTAGGCAGAAAACGCGTCCAATTGGGTAATGTGCTATCGTTCATGCCGGTTTATATTTTGAAATTCTGACATTCACGCTTGACTGTTAATCAAAATCATCGCACATCATAAGAAGTAAAGATATCATACACTGGGTAGGCTGGGAAACAGAGGACACACAGAGGTTGTGTTGTCACACTTTAAATTTAAAAGAAAACTATATATGAACAAAACGAACCTGTATTCATTTGTCACATTGAGCATATACTATTTTCTCTTGAAAATGGAACCTGAACACACATAATTATTTACGGAGCACGCACTAGTCTCTTGATGGTAAAAGAATATGACTTGGCATGGATTGCTTTATTTACACTGTCCCGTATTACTGGGATGACACTACGGTAAGAGTAAAGTTTGGTGCACCTTGTAACCTGGTTTAAATTCCCAGCGGCCTTGTTGCCACTGATCGATACATGGCTTTAACCTTTTTGTCAAGCATTTCATGTTTGTGTTATCACATTATTCGCATGTATTCTTTTTGTTATATCATTCTTCGCATGTATTCTTTCTATGTATTCTTTCTAGTAGTCCTCCGTGGTGCCACTGAGTTCCGTCCGTGTGTTCTTGGGCAAGACACTTTACCTTAGCCTCGTCCGTCGGATGGGGACGTAAACCGGGCGGTCCCGTGTATCGGTCTATCCTCCGATATCTATCCTACTTCCATAGGAATCTATTCGATAATAAGAGGAGGGCAGGTTCCCGGATTCCTATGTATCATTCCCCTCTCTCTGGGGCGGCTCTAAATAACCTATACTGTGTTGATGAGCCGTTAAACAACATTCAATTCAATTCAGTTCTTTCTAGTAGTAGTTTGAATTGTGGTTTGAATGTGTGTTTTAGTTGCTTCGTGTTTCTGACCGTTCCAAGGCGGTAGCCCTATCACCAACTCTTTTATGTTTGTGATGTCAGATTTGACCTTTTATTCATATTTAACGTTGTTCTTTGTTTCTGTGTGTGTTGTGGTTGATTGTCGTCCTTGAATGCTACTTTTCCCGTTCGATTTGTAGATCTATATTTCGATTGGATTTTTATACCTTCTTTTAAGGACATTCTTAACTGATATTATAATTATTTTATAATGCTCATATATTGCCATTTCAGTAGCACTTACCTAAGTTGAAGAATAATGCTTGCCAATAACAGTTGTAATCTCCGGGGTACATGATTAAGTTTCAAATTGTGTACTTAGTTACATTTGTAATCATCTTTTCCACATTTTCTGAAGTTACAGCTGCAATCCTAAGTATATATTGTTCTCAAAACTGGAAATTTAAAGTGTAACGTATGGTCAGTTTCTAGTGTATTATTGAGATTATTTTTAATTGATGGACAGAATCAATGAAATAAATTCTGCTATATTTCGTTTTTGTTTTTATCAGTTGCTTCCAAGGAATCCCATTTTAAATATGTATTGCAAAGGGCTTAAAAAGCCACAGAAGTGTCATTGGTACACAAATCTTTTCACCGTATGTAAAGGATAAACGTCTAAATAGTGTGAACGACATCTGTTCCTCACCACCATCCTAAGCTGAATTATGAATAGGTTCACAGTCATTATTGTATACTGCCATCACATGTGTTGACTTTTTTAACTGTGTTGTGTTTCCCCGCCCCAACTCCCCCACCCACCTCCACACACCATTTTTTACAGTTTATAGCCCTGCGCAAAGAAGTAGTTGAAGTCATTTAACGCATGTCTGGAATTAATACTGGTTTGGCATGATTCAATGTACTTTATAACTGCATAACGTTAACCAATAAATTAAAGAATTCCCACAGAAAAACTTATTTATACTCTAGGATTAAATTATACAGAAGGTAATTTGTGAAAACCAAATACGTTGTGTAAAGGGAAGTTGTCTTAAATTGTTAATCTTTGATTGAAATACGGGAACATCAATTAAACGATAGCAATAATAAACATTACCAAACCTGACATACATGTATTTTTTTTATTTGCGCTTATTAGGTGGATACTCCCCGGGTGCTTATTTACAAATTTCGCAGTTTACCCAAACTTATTTTAATGGCATTTTAAATTTTGAGTATCATATATGTGATACTCATAAGGTTGATTAACAATAGTTGTCCAATTCTTATCACATTAAATGTATTATTAGTAACTCCTGCACAGGCCTAACTGATAATTATGCTTTGATATGAATTATTAAATGTTATATGTTAATGTGCAATAATATAGTCTGCTATAATTATTTTAGAATGGTGTTTACAATTCATGTTCTATGTATGAAATAATGTATATATGTATGCATATTTGATTGTAAACAATGAGACGCAAATAAACTATTAAACTAACTACATGTACACAAAGCAATTTTTTGTTTGTAATTTAGTCAGCCAGTCGTTAGGCCGTTAACGTAACTGTTAATACAAAGATTTTGTACTAGCACTAGCGTTTGTTTAGTGCTGTGTGGCGGCCGTAAAAGGTTGCCCCGACTGCAACTTATTGGTCCATTGGGATCATCAAGCCCAGTTTTCGTGGCATCGCTTAAGCCGGTGCTAGAAAGTGTGAACAGACTCAATAGAACCGAGTATGCTACTTTTATCTACCTTTTTTTTGTTTGTCGCTTCCCAGGGATCCCCTTTTCAGTATTTATTGTAAGATACCAACATTAATCTAAGGCATTTTCAAAACCCCAATTACAAGTACATACCCCGAAACTGGAAACTGAACATTAATTAATATTCTAACACGACATCCGCAGTCTTTCATATACACAAAGAAGAGAGACAGCTGTATGTTATTCTACGATAAAATACAGCTGTTCCATTAATTCCCCGTGTATATTTCATCCGTTGGAAGCGCACTTTACATGACGTCACTTGGTAAATATACGTCACGAAGACAAACTCAACAGTAATTTTAATGAAATGTTAATTACAACAAACTTGCCATGCTCCCAAACCGTGCACACCCCGATATAAACCCATCATATGCATCATTACATATAACATTAATAAGCATCTTGAACAAGCTGAGAACGTTTGACGTCATACAGCGCAAGCTCTATGACGTAAGTAATGACTTAATTGTTTGTCACGTGACTTCTAGTGTATTGAAACGCAGAACTTTGCATACTGGGGCGACCAATGGAACAGCCTGTAAACATAGCAGCCTGATTACCTTGACCTCCGAGATAATATATAGTGCCATAACAATAGTGTAAACAATGGGGTTATTGTTGTGTTAGAATCGAAATAATAAATACGTACCTGTATTTTATCGGTGAATAAAGTATCGGTGAATAAAATACAGTTAGTCGTTCGGATGCTAGTAATTAAATCACTCGTGCTAATGCACTCGTAATTAAATTACTACGCATCCGAACTCCTAACTGTATTTTATTCACCGATAAAACACAGGTACTTATTTATTATTTATTAAACAAAATGGAGTACACAGTATGTCAAGATCTGCGACAACAGTGCCTACATCTTCGAAAAAGAAATCGACGAAAAACACACACATAGCCGTGCTGTAGTGGATACATCATTGAAACAGTTGAAGGAAACCACAATCATAGCTGTGAAATTAGTGTCTATATTCCGCAAAATGTTGATAGCGAATACTCCAAAAAATGTTACAACAGTGAAGACATGTCCAACTTTGGAAAAGGAAATGATTAAAAGGTGTTTCGATATATAATAATGTTTAAAATATTCCGCTCGTTAGGTGCCCTACTGTGGATCATGAATAGTTGCGCATGTATGAAAACTTTGCCATAGGTGTTAACTAGTAAAGAACGCCAAATGCATGTGCTTTGGATTAAAATCTAAAAAACGTATGCTAAGATCACCGCACACAGAGGTATCGGGAAATGTTTATGAACGTCATTTCCGTTATATTCAAATGCGTTTAGTGTCTGATTATAACACTTTGCAAACATGAATATCTGCATGCAACTGTACCATTATACGCACTAACACAATACATTTGACAGATAACTTTGACCTCAGTCTGAGCCTAAATACCCGTATGTAGGACTTCGACCGGTAATAATGAGGTCTTACTAATAGTTGAGTAAAGCAAGGATTTATCCATAAAATAATTTTATGGATAAATCCTTGAGTAAAGTTGTCGTTTGTACACTTGGCAGTACTGTTGCTTGAGATGCTGTGTGAATGAAATTACGCTCTAGAGGTACATGAAGAATTTAATCACTATGTGCGTGCAGAGAGTAGATTCCCAAATAGTTTACTTCTAGAATTAGGTTAACCCTGAACTTGCTAAGCCCGACTATAATAGCCGTTACGTCCGTTGTAAACCTAGATCAGCCTGCGAGGCTGATCAGGGTTTACACTGTCCGGCTGCTGATCATTCATTTTCTCTAAAACACCCTTTTGTCACATAAATGGACTGGTCTTAATTGAAAGAACAGTCCATTATATATATATGTAGCGGGTTAAGGGTTACAACATTATAGCTTAGAGACAATTGCATGCCATGTTTTGTGAAGTGCAAATGGTTAGCGCTCTTCGACAGATGTGACATGAATTGGCCTTATACTCGATACCTAATTTCACTTTAAGTAAAATTCTAAATTTGGAAGCAGAAAAACAGCTTTATTTGTTATTTTGCCTGTGTTATACTTGGCTTGACGATGGTTTACTGACAGTTTCAAGTATGACGGAGTATGACGCCATGTATACGGGGAATTATTGGGTGCCCAGTTCCTGTATAGCACAAGTATATGTTTATGCTTTGAACCGCATGTCAATCAAATGGTAGATGGAAAAGTATAATAATAAATCACACTCATGTTTTAATTATTTGGATAAGATTGAAGTACCTATTGAACTGATGTAAACATGTTTAAAACTGTAATCAAGAACGCAGTTGTAAAATAATAAAGCAAAAACTAAAGTGCTCTCGACATGCGAAACACAAACATCAGTGTAGACTGCCGCCTTGCTTTAATGCACCTATACATTATATTAATATGTCACCTGACACGAACTAGTACCGAATTATTCTTCAGTTCAAATAAGTTATCATGCATGGATCTAAGTTATATTAATTTAAAAACGCATTACTTAAAGAAATATAAGCACATAGACTTTCGCTATCATTTTGCAACGCACTGCATGTTTAGCAGTTGACCAATTTACAGTTCGCCACTATGCTTTCTTGTTTTAATGTGCGGTGACCAGACAGATCGTGGACCCTAGGATAGCGTTTGATGTTCTCTTATTGCTATGGCCTATGGCCTATGACAAGTCACCGAGTATATATCTCAACATATATCTAAGCATATATCTAAATATATATCTTAACATATATCTCGCGCTTTCGCTTTGTGGCCTTTTTTTTATATGTATATATACATGATCATTTATGTGCTATACTTATATTGCCAGTTAATGCTGCCTTGTTTGTCAGAGAATGTAACATGGCGGGGATTTCTTTATTGACATTGTCCCATTATTCACCGTCGTGTAACCTGTACGGCTACCGTACGGCTAGCCGATATTGTTATTTCCAAGATGGCGAACATGTCAACATCCGAAAAGTAAGTGCCTTACATTTTTACTCGTTACTTACTTAATTCGGCGTGACATGCATAGCTATATAAGCCGTCAGTTAGATAAATGATTCCTTTACAGTCGGCTGCATAGTATGTAACAAAAGGTTTACTACTTTTTGAAAAATCATCGCTGAAGCATGTCAATTTGTGCTGATCTGAAATCGAAGTGAGGCGTCGCACCTGTTTTGAACCATAACTGGCTTGTTTCTTCACGGATCGAAGCGAAATAACTTGTATTACTTACTTTGTGATGATATCTAATTTCTTGTAAACTATGCAATAAATAATCAAAATTCTTATTAAAAAAATATTAGGTAGTACGGTGCGTTACCATTTAAAAGTGCTACTGTACGGTGCGTTCAGAACCCAAATATGTACGGTGCGTCACACATATTTGACAAAATTACTGTCCGGTGCGTTATGTATAATTGAGGAATATTGGTGTGTTTTAGATGTAGACCATTTCTATATGTTTTTGTTCTTTTAAATATGAAAAGTTGTTTTAAAATTCTGTACTGTTGATTTTTATGATAGATAGATAAACTTTATTCATCCAAAAGACAAAACATGTCTATGAGTTACAAAACTATTTAAATATGGCAAGCAAGCGATTGTATAAACATAATTTAAATATTTTCACAAACTAGTATAATTTGTTTTATCAATTAATAAATAATACACTACTTTTACATATCATACACGCGAGTATATAGACAATGTGTTCCCTTTCCAAATACTGATGCATTCAAGCGATCAGTAAACAGCTTGTCCCTCACTCCCTTACTCCCTACCTCTCTTACTCACTTACCCACTCACTCACTCACTCACTCACTCACTCACTCACTCACTCACTCACTCACGATGTTTGAAAAATAAATAAATAATTCGGTGTGATTCTTAACTATTAGTTGCATAGATCTCATTTCTTAATCTGAACGACTTATAAATATATTGTCCTAAACATCGATGTACCTTCGTACTGTTTGACGTCATAAGATCTATTAACTTCTACATGTTTGGGTGTTTCCAAAAATATTTCTTTAAATATTGTTTTCTAAGGCTATAGTAAAGTGGGCATTCAAACAAAAAATGGAATTCATCTTCAAGAATATGGCAATGTTGGCACTTTCTTTCTTGCAAAGGCGTTTTTTTCGTTTTTTTAAACCTCCCTGCTTCTATCTCTAGTCTATGGGAAGAGAGTCTTAATTTCGACAGTGCAACTCTTAACTTTTTTATTGTAATTGTACTTAAGTAGGACTGAAAACCAAACTTAGCAAATAAAATATAAAATCTTGCTTTAGGAGACTCTGATAATCTTGAATTCCAGTTTTGAATAAAATGATCGTGCAGTCTTTGTTTAAAAAGTGATAAAAAAGCATTTACATTTCCAACACCTTGATTTACCCAGACTTCAAAGAATCCTAAGTTTGATAATAACGTTCGAACAAGAGATGCCCAGTTGTTTGCATTAGGGTGTGTCTCGATGTCTCTTAATAACTGGTTATACGCACATTTAATATACTTTGTGTTTTGGCTATATATTATTTTAAACCAAAATTTCATAACACGAAGCAATCTATTGTTTTGAAGAGGAAGACGCCCCAATTCACCATATATTAAATCTGTCTGAGTACTCTGTTTAACATTAAGTAATCTCTTGCAAAACTGTATATGAACTTTCTCTATATTGTCTGCTTTACAAAATCCCCATACTTCACAGCCATAATTCAGAATGGGGAGATCAACTTATCAAACAAATCCAAATAATGTTTAACTGATATATCTTTAAACTTATATAGATATTTATTTAGTTTGAAAATAGCTTTCTGTGCTTGACCGGACAATGTTTGCTGTGCATCTGCAAATGAACCTCCAGTAGTAAAAGATATTCCTAAATAGACAAAACGACTAACAATCTCAAGCACCTCGTCATTATAGTAAAAAATCAAATTTCGGGGCAAAATACCACCTTTTCGGAATACCAGTACTTTTGTTTTCGCTACATTTACCTTTAGTTTCCATCTGATACAATAATCATGAAGAATATTTAAATCAATTTGCAAGCCTTCTGCAGATTTAGCGAAAATAATTAGATCGTCAGCATACATTAACGAGCATATTTTAATCATTTCTAAATTCAACCCTTCTATGCCTTTTGAAACTAATTCTTCCTCTAGATCATTTATATATATACAAAACAAAAAAGGAGATAGACATTCGCCTTGTCGCACTCCCATATGACAGGTAAATTCATCACTCAAACAATTATCATGTTTAACTTTTGACTTAACATTTACATACATTGATTTGATAATGTCCATAATCTTTCCTCTTTATGTATATTGAGTTCTGCTCAACCCGGGGCTAGAGGGCGTAAGCGGTAGCTAGCATATATCACTACAGCTCATGAACAGTCTTAATCAAACCGAGACTGCAATATTTCGTATGAGTTGTGCTCGGCCGTTTCCAAAGGTCCATTATCATACTCTTTATTTTTAGTTTCAGAGTTTCAAACTTTGCACGTTATAGAAAAACACATAGTTTTAAGGATGTGTTGCCCTTTCAGATTTTATGCTGAACTTCGTTGTTCATCTACATTTATGTATCTTGTTACAAGAATACTTATTCTTAATTGCAATTCTACAAATTGCAGATTATCATTAGAAAGAAAAACGCATAATATTTATGTATTTGAAAAATTATTCTTGCCTCCAAGTTTCACTACAGTGTAAACTATTAGAAACTGTCGTGTACCGCCTAAGTATGGTTATCGAGAGTGATTTGGTTTAAACATTTTATTTTACATGTCTTCGCAATAGAAAAAAACGGATTAGAACGAAAGTAAAATACTTATGATGTTCTTTTCCTAAGATAGTAACAAAGTATACAAATGTATACAAAAGTAAACAAAGATACAAAGTAATACAAGTTATTTCACTTCGATATGTAAAGAAACAAGCCAGTAATGGTTCAAAACAGGTGCGACTCCTCGCTTCGATTTCAGATCGACAACAATTGACATGCTTCAGCGATGATTTTTTCAAAAAGTAGTAAATATTTTGTTCCATACTATGCAGCCGAGTGTAAATGAATCATTCATCTAACTGTCAGCATACATATCTATGCATGTCACGCCGAATTAAGTAAGTAACGAGCAAAAATGTAAGGCACTTACTTTTCGGATGTTGACATGTCCGCCAGCTTGAAAATAACAAAATCGGCTAGCCGTACAGCTTACACGACAGTGTTATTGGGATGACAATAGAATAAGAGTGAGGTTTGGTGCACCCAAGAAGCTGGTTTAATTCCACAGCGGCTGTTTTGCCACTGGCTGTTTCAAGGCAGTAGCCCTATTATCAACCCTTATGTGTTTGGGATGTGAAATGTATTGCTTGTTATTCACATTGTAATTGTCGTTTGTGTTAATTCGTCTTTTTCGTATAACTGTTTAGTAGTACTTAGAAAACTACAATTTCTTAGACAGCTTTACCTACCTTTGTCTTTGTTTGTTTGGTTGACGTTTAACGTCATTTTCAGCACAATTTAAGCTATGTTTGAACTGAGTTATAGAGTGCTAGCAATATTTATTGGAACTTGTTTGCTAAATTTTACTAAATCTAAAATGGCTCAGATATATTCCCCTAAACAAATCAACGTAGTCTCAGAGTTTTTACCATTTCTATCAACAATTCTGTCAAGTTACCGCGGCGTGGCTTAGTGGTAGATCGTCTGTTTTCATGGGGCAGGGCGTGGGTTCAATACCCGGCCGGGTCAAACGAAGACTTTATCAAAATGGTATTTATAACTCCTTTGATACTGTGCTTGACTTTCAGCATGTAAAGGTAGTTCTAGGACAACCGGCGTCCGTATAATGTGAGTGGGTGGGGTATCATGTCTCGTGTATACGGCTAGGTATTCCAGTGTTAATTTACTGTTCCATATATCAAATAAATACTTTATGCAATTATTCGACTAGATATATATGCTTAGAGAACCCGACTGATGTTCGTAAACATGATAAACTCTTAGTCATTTGAATTTATTTAAATTTCTTTCAGCACGTGGTTTATCAATGTTAGTATTGATATGCCGATAAGAAAACTCATTTCCTATATCATACAGAAACAGGAAACGTGCGGGCCTTCGACCGTTGGAAATAATGAACTGATGACATGGCACGATATACATCCGATAAACATACGTTTTTCTGAAGCAACCTCACCTCAACTTGCCCTAAATATTCGCTATTTGTATTTGTATTTGTATTGTGCTAACAACATTGACAGTTCCATAAACATCAGGCAAACAGGTGTAACTGACGAGTTGTTCATGTCACATTATCGAACAGATTCCTATTGTTCTATAATGCGCTCGGAGGATCCGATTACGATCCCATCCAACCGAGCCAGTGAGATTCGAATCCATAATCAACGGGTGCTGTTCATTCGGCCAACTCGACCCGTACTAGATAGCAAAAACAACTGTTGGGAACTGTATATGAATGTTAAGCTTGACATACTTAAATATATACTCGCCGTCATAAGAAAGTATCCACTTCTAAATATTGATATACAAGTACCATGAGAACCAATAATCACAATTTTTCGTATTATTATATTAGATACAACATTTACAAACATGTTTTAATATGAAATATGAACATTCAATAAAGAATAAAATGTTTAAATCGATTCTAAAGCGCAACAGGCGGAAAACAAAAGTCACAGACCTAATAACGTTACAGCTGGTCCCATAAGTGCTCTATCGAACTAGGGTCCGGTGAAAAAGCAGGCCAGGGTAGCACATTGACGTTATTGGCCACCAAGAAGTCGGTGGTCAATCTTGCTGAGTGTGGCCTGGCGTTATCCTGTTGGTACAGTGTAACGTTAGGGTGGTTAGCAAGGAACGGCAAAACAACTGGTTGGAGTATCTCGTCCATTTAACGTTATTAGGTCTGTGACTTTTGTTTTCCGCCTGTTGCGCTTTAGAATCGATTTAAACATTTTATTTATTGTTGAACTGAACAACATATGACTGGATTGTTTAATAAAACATAATATTACTTAGAGAATAATTCGCTCTTTGAAAATTAAGTATTTCATATAACACATGCTATTGTGTTTATTTCATATCACTGTTTGTCGTTTTATTGTAAAAAAAAACAACATATCAGGCGCTGCTGGCTCATACAATAAATACAGATAAGTAGATCCCGTGAAAGCAAAGAATACAAAGAGGAGAGAAAAGTAGCAGGCTCGGTTTTATTCAGTGTGTTCAAGATTACAAATGAACTCCAAACCATGATATATATATATACGAGGGTCATTCAATAAGTTCTGTCACTAATGCGTTTTAACAATTATGTGGTCATTGTGAGTGTTGATGTTTGTTACCAAATGAAAGAGGGTTTTAATACCATTCCATTGATGGTAAAATGAATACTGTTTCTTTTGTGTGACGAAAGTTATGGAACATTTAATACACGTCACTTATACATACTGAGGCATTTTCGTCCTGAGTTTTTTCAGGTATGTTAATTGTTACTTTTTTAAATGCCTGTTTCTCTTTAAGTATTTGTCGAAGACCTTTGACATTTCTCATACATTGCCAGTTATATATGTGCATTACAAGATTTAGAATTTAAGCATGGTAGATGAAAAGGCATTGTCTTAGAAATTAACATTTTAACCTAACGTGTAAAATTAATGTAATGATAAATGGACATTAAATGGAAGGGCAGTCTTCTAAAATAGCCTTTTTGGATGATCAATATTTTCACTAAACATTGTACAAAATTCTACAATAATGTGTTGAATATGAAATTTAAACATTGAAGGACTAGGATTTGTAAAAAAAATATGAAAAACATATTAATACTATGAGAACAATTACGACATTTAAAAGATACTATAACATTTCCGTAATCAAAATGAAGAAAATCAGTGTTATTTCTGCTAAAATTAAGGGATATGCATTCACTCATATCTGGTTTGCAGCAAGACCTTTCCGAAATCTCGACAATCATTTTCATGGATTATGGGCGAATAACAACAGATGGCGTACAAGAAAATGTAAAAGCATAGAATTATTCAAATAATTTTTACAACGTTTTGTAATAAGGACATTTTCAGAGATGCCAGTATCCAAAAGGTGTGGTATGGGGAGGTAATTCAGGGGTATAAATAACCTTTTTTTTTCATTTTTGTTGTGAAATTTAAGAGAGCGAACCCAGTAGTACTATAAATACACTACTTTATCTCAGTGTAATATCCAGTTCAAAGAATATATGCCTAGTGTCAGAACTTTTTGAAGCACCCTCGTATATATATACATACAGACAGTTGTTGTTTTCAGAGGAAGATGCAACTTTATTTCATCGAGTGAGCTGCTAAACAATGGTCTAACGAGTGGCTTTGAAGCTCACGAGATGAAATTTAGTTGCATTTGCAAATAGTTGCATCTTCCACTGAGCAAAAAAAGATGTTTATGCTTCCATCAACAGCTAAAGAAATGTGTTGTGTGTCATGTTTATGTCGGTCAATAGCTATTCATAGTTAATGTTTGTGTTTATATGCCATACCGACTTTAAATAAAAATGTGTATCTTGTATCTGGTACTGATAGCCACAATTTAATAACCGCTTCACAACAGATCATTACTTAATATACGATGTAAAACAGCTCTGACATTTTAATTTCTTTTAAAATAGTTCCCGTGAAATATATTTCATCAAAGTTTAATCAAAAAACTATTAAATGTATAGTTATCACGTCAAACATAAAACTATCAGCATGCACAAGATTCATCATTATATATATTTAGCATGTTGAATAAAGTGGTTCCAAAATCAGTTAAAATTATTTATGGTAATTTAAGTTCGCTGTTTTAAACAGTGAGATTATCAATTTTGTTTTCACGGAGAAACTTATATAAATAACTGGAAAGCATAAAATAAACCACTGTTAACTATGTTTCATGTCTGTATTATAATATTGCTTACCTTTTCAGTGATAAATCCACTAGCAGATAGCATACCAAATTTCATCACAATCAGAAAGTTTCTGAAACTCATCATATTGATATTTCTGCTGTTCAACTCGGTCAAATGAATTATATAACACGCTGTTTTAGAAATTGATTGTGTTTCTTGTTGTAAGTCCTCGGAACATCTGTTTGATATAGTTTATTAATTTTATAATGCATTTATGCCATTAGCTTATACGCATATATTATTTATATTTATCGTCATTTCTTTGCGGAATCGTAGATCGACATAAAAATCACAATACTATAATTTATTATAAAGTATCTTCCATGTTAGATGTTCAAGACTTCTTGAATGGATTTTTGTAATTTCTAGATTCGCATCCATACATCGTTGCTAGATACGCACCCATACATCGTTGCTAGATACGCATCCATACATGGTATCGAAGGTAAACTGTTCTATGTCACTGCTCACTGCGAAAACAGTCTCAACATCTCTACAGCAATTTCAATATAGGGTTTCACATTAAACTCAATCAATATTCAATTACGATCACTAGCTGCAACTTTTCACTCTGTATTTTCCCACTATTCAGTCACGAAATAAGAATAACCATATCGAACCGACTCCAACAATTTCAATAAGACTTCTGTGTTACCAATTCACCGGAAATGCTGAGTTGGCCACGGTCTGGAATAAAACACTTCAGTTGAAAATAATTTAACATGGAAAATCGAAATCGAATATCAAGTTGTGTTTGTATCCGTGCGCAAACATCGCTTTCTTTTACTACAAATGTAGCTTCCGGTTTGGAAAAGGGGTTCCCAGTGAAACTGACTTAAGTTTGTCGTGCTGTCATGTTCATAATGTAACGTAGTAGAGAGAGAATAGTTGGTGAGTTGGAGAAACAAACAAATGTATGTTAAATGTAAAGTTAGAAATAGTATAATAGTTCTTTATATGTTTTCAAATGCGTAGCAAGAATGGTCCTGTCTGTATTTTCCATTTCGAAATGTTTCACAGTCAATATTCAGTTGAACTACACAACTACATTGCAGTATGTACTCAATCAAGTAAAGAAAACCTGAAATATAAATTTGAATAAAGTCATTTCAGTATGTATATCGTTTAAGTTATATAACATGTACTAAAACTGGTCACATTGACTGAATGCACTTTAAACATCTACTGCACACAATCACCCACATTTTTATTGTCATGTCTCGTGCTTCCAAAATGCTTTGAGAACAAAATCTTAACTGAGACAAAACTTCAAATTAAAACACAATTGCGTATGCTAAACGTTGCTATGTGCATGTTGTACAACACCATTTTAACAAATGGCATAACACGTATCCATTAAAGTAATTTAAACTGATCGAAATAATCCCTATATGAATAACTATTTAAATACTTGTGTTTGTTAAACACTGATTGGCCTTAGTAAAATATAGCATATAACTTGAATCAAAATTGTGTTTGCTTTCTTCTGTTATCAGACACAGGATACAGACACAGTATATTTGACCAAATTTCCTACTGTTTTCTTCAGCGTTCAGTGTGAATATTCCAATACTCCAATATCTGTCTTAATCAATTACGACTAGCTGAACATGTTCAGAGCTTCTCCTAAACGCCTAAACGCCTTAACCCTAATTTCAATTCGGAAGCAACGTTTAATAAGTTTCGAAGTAATAATGTGACATACTAATTAAAATAATCTCACTGTAGGACATTAACATATGAACTGTGTATCTAATAATTAAATGAATAATCTCACTGTTGGACATTAACATATTAACTGTGTATCTAATAACTAAATGAATAATCTCACTGTAGGACATTTACATATGAACTGTGTATCTAATAATTAAATTAATAATCTCACTGTTGGACATTAACATATGGACTGTGTATCTAATAATTAAATGAATACTCTCACTGTTGGACATTAACATATGAACTGTGTATCTAATAATTAAATGAATACTCTCACTGTTGGACATTAACATATGAACTGTGTATCTAATAATTAAATGAATACTCTCACTGTTGGACATTAACATATGAACTGTGTATCTAATAATTAAATGAAAAATCTCACTGTAGGACATTAACATATGAACTGTGTATCTAATAATTAAATGAATACTCTCACTGTTGGACATTAACATATGAACTGTGTATCTAATAATTAAATGAAAAATCTCACTGTAGGACATTAACATATGAACTGTGTATCTAATAATTAAATGAATAATCTCACTGTAGGACATTAACATATGAACTGTGTATCTAATAATTAAATGAATAATCTCACTGTATGACATTAACATATGAACTGTGTATCTAATAATTAAATAAATAATCTCACTGTAGGACATTAACATATGAACTGTGTATCTAATAATTAAATAAATAATCTCACTGTAGGACATTAACATATGAACTGTGTATCTAATAATTAAATGAATAATCTCACTGTAGGACATTAACATATGAACTGTGTATCTAATAATTAAATGAATAATCTCACTGTAGGACATTAACATATGAACTGTGTATCTAATAATTAAATGAATAATCTCACTGTATGACATTAACATATGAACTGTGTATCTAATAATTAAATGAATAATCTCACTGTAGGACATTAACATATGAACTGTGTATCTAATAATTAAATGAATAATCTCACTGTAGGACATTAACATATGAACTGTGTATCTAATAATTAAATGAATAATCTCACTGTATGACATTAACATATGAACTGTGTATCTAATAATTAAATGAATAATCTCACTGTAGGACATTAACATATGAACTGTGTATCTAATAATTAAATGAATAATCAAAACTGTTCTAATAAAAGAGTGCGTTTTATTCGATGTATTGAACACAATTCCTAATTACTCACTACAGAAACCGTTAATTAATATTCTTATTTTAATTATTTTTTTAGAATACTTGTGTGATAAGTATTTTGTTTTGATCAATAGTCAATCCTCCGTGGTGCCACTGAGTTCCGTCGGTGTGTTCTTGGGCAAGACACTTTACCTTAGCCTCGACGGTCGGATGGGGACGTAAACCGGGCGGTCCCGTGTATCGGTCTATCCTCCGAGAACGTTTAAGAACCATAGGAATCTATTCGATAATAAGAGTAGGGCAGGTTCCCGGATTCCTATGTATTCTTTGCCTCTCTCTGGGACGGCTCTAAATAACCTATACTGTGTTGATGAGCCGTTAAACAACATTCAATTGTCAAATATTTATTTTTCGTTTAGACATGTCAAATTGTTACACCGTTATACATGTTAAATGAACACATGGCATGTGCTGATAAAACACACAACATGAATCGAAGTCATATTAAAGACATAAACGTCTTATCATAATGTGGCAGAAAATAATATAAAAAAAAACACACAACAGTTTGACCCATTTATTGCAGATATTCTGTCTATAATAATATGAAACATGAATAATTCTAAAGTAATTGAATATCGTTTGCAATTCACGTAACTGTAATTCAGCGTTAAATTGAAATATTTCGAAAATGTCTTTTGCAAACACATTTGTAGTGGTAATGCTATTAAAACATGTTGTCAATATAATTTTAATTGGCATATTTTAGAAGTAGGACCATCGAAAGCTGCACTAATTCGAAATACAAAAAAAAATCCTATGTACCCAATTTTATGTGTTATAATTTATTTTTAAGAAAACAGATTGACTTGAAAGCTTTAAAATGTGTTAATGCAATCAGAGCAGACGATTTAAACTAGTTTGTAGTTCAACCATATATTATCATTCGTGAAATACACGAAACTATGAGAAAAGTATTGAGGTATTCTTAGGTGGGATTTTTGACATAATGGCTTAAGTAATGTAACGTTGTCGTCTGAGAGCAAGTATACACGAGCTGATCACCTGCTCCTGTCATGGAATGACACCACCCACTGGATAAAAAATTAATTGCTATCATTGAAATTGGTTGCCTAATGATTCTTGCTTCAAGGATATAGAGAATATCAAGTTAGTGCCTGATCACATCCAGTTTATCAGGTGAGGTTGAGAAAACAATTAAGCCCGAGGCTTAATTTCCTTCGTGCCGAACCTGATAAACTGGATACGATTAGGCACTAACATGATATTCTCATTATCATGTTGATCGTTTAAATCATTTAATTTACATTTTCCTCCATTTTTGTTCGTTCCAAAAATACCAAGAGACGGCATACATATAACACGCAAACAGACAAACGAGAAGACAAAAGTAATAGAAATGCAATAACTCGAAACTAGTGTTAAGTATATCGATAAAAGGAAGTGTGTATTATATAATTAATTAACAGTTTTCATAAATAAACATGCAATGTTTGTTATGCTTAGCAGCCTGTCACGGTTAAAATTACACACTATGTGTCATTATATGAGATACAGAGTGGGGTATTTAATCTTGCTTTTTAATTGTCTCCTGCGACTAAAACTTTAAACGGACATGCGGCAATCTTGATATTTTGAAACTCGCTGCGTTCCTTTATAATTTTACATAAAACAAGTAGTAATTTATTATAACTATTGATATATTAAATGAGTTTAAGTAGTAGTAATTTATTATAAATATTGATATATTAAATGAGTTTAAGTAGTAGTAATTTATTATAACTATTGATATATTAAATGAGTTTAAGCATACTTTTGTGTGCATATTACTAATTATGTATTGATTTTCAACATATACCCTGACGTCATCAAAAGAGATGCTGACGTCATAAAAAGAGGTTCACCTGCCAGGATAGGAAAACAACTGCCTTGATAAGATTTTATCTCAGGCACCCTGTTACACAGATCGACATGATAAATGTTTGTCACTGTTTAAAGACGCTTTTGACAGAGTGCCTTCAATGAATTATGCATGCATAGTGCCTGCTCGAGTCATAAACTAGTCGTTTTGATAATGATGATTGCGTACTGGTAAAGTAAATGGAAGTTTTGCATTTGGTGTACATGGTGTAGTTTGTTAGGGTCTGACAATGTATTATTGTTCGCGGTAGTTTATGTGTATCGAATATTTCTTGCATACCGGATAAGGTTAACCGTCTTTTGCATTTCACTTTAAACATTTTAGAAAGTAGTTCCCATATTTACTTAAATAGTCTTCTGTGTTGGAGAGTTCGGTATATACAAGTTTAAACTTTATTGATGTTGCATCGATTACGAAACAAGTTATTACAAGTTAAGATAGAGTCATGTTTTCGTTATTTTGCCCATTATTGTTGCATTAATTCGTAATAACGCTGTGCGTTTTTTCATGTTGTTCGTTATTTCGCACGGCAGGTTTCCGCTGCACGGTTGATAAACGCTTGAAGGTTAAACGCTACCGTTATGGACCTAGCATATTATGCAGCTGTAATATATTAGTTTGATAGCAGGTTGACTATTCACAGATAGATTTCTCATGCGGTAATCTTATACGTTATGTCAAGATAAAGTGGCGATACATCTCCTCATAATGAAGCGTGTGACAAATTCATAACCGGAAATCGGAAGAAGATGATACCTAATGACTCCACTAATGCTCAGTGTTTCGGTCATACGATACAATAATTAGAAACGAAACGCTCCACTTCCTTTTTCATTTTGTATAATGCATATTCTTGTACAATATAGGCTGTGAGTGTGAGCTAGTATGAGAAACCCTCCCCCACCCAGGGGGAATTTTGTAGGGTATTATTTTCTGAAAGAACATTCAATAAATTTTCAAAATGAGACATGAGTGCCATCTGAACGTTAGGGCTTTAGTGAGTTTTGGGGGAAAACGCTGCGTTTTAGACGAAAATCGCCGAAATCTGGAATTATTTTTTAGAAAAATAATGGAATGTATTAGAACCAATTTGAATTGATGGAATCTTTCTCGAAACGCATCTCTACGTGTCCCACCATATACTTTATTGATTCGATACTTAAATATTGAGATTTTGGGTAAAAATGTTACAAAATTGAATAAAATCGGTGATTTCTGTAATAGATTGGGATATTTAACTACAAATTAGAAATATATCTAATACAATAGAAAAAAGAAATATTGTAACCCTTTTGGGCAGGGTAAGGGCCAGTGTTTAAGTAGAAAAAAGTCCCAAACCGCATGATGTTTGGAAATGCCTTAATTTGGGGCGAAAATGTGTATTTTTGTCAAAAATCGCCGGAATCGGGAATTATTTTTTGAAATTAGTTTGAACATAAACTTATCAAATTGAAGCAATATAATGTTGCACATCATACATGTTTAAGTTTTTCCTGACACAATTATTAACATATGTGCTCAAATATTGGCATTTTAGGGCCAAATGTTGGAAAAATGACAAAAATCACTGATTTCTGTAATCCATTAGGGGTATTGGGTAAAAATATAGAAACAAATTTATTACAATTGAATAAGGACACATTGTAACCCTTTTGGATAGGCAATGGTCCAATAATTAAGTAGAAAAAATCCCGAACCGTATGATGCTTGAAAATGCCTTAATATTCAGGCGAAAAATGAGTATTTTTTTCAAAATCGACGGAATCGGGAATTATTTTTTAAAATAGTTTTAACATAAACTTGTCAAATTGAAGTAATAGAATGTTGCACAGCATACATAGTCAAGTGTTTCCTTGCATCATATATAACACATCTGCTGAAATATTGACATTTTAGGGGAAAATGTTGGTAAAAAGGACTAAAATCACTTATTTCTGCAATCTATTGGGCGTATTGGTTAAAATCTAGAAAAATATATCATACCGGTACAATAGAAAAATAGACTGTAAGCTAGTATAGGAGAAACCCTCCCCACAGGGGGAATTGTGTACACTCTATTTTTCTGAAAGCCCATTATGTGTAGAGCATTTTGGATTATGTACGTGTACATACTGGCGACTTGGGCTTTACCACGTTACCGGCATTTCGAACATGGTACATAGAGCTATATACAGTAAGTTATAAATAGAGAAATAGCGTTGAGCGACCCTCTGCGTACGGCCACTGGGCCAGCCCACAGATTTTGTGACACAACGGGCCCGGTGGCTAGCCGTCGGCAAAGGTCCCCAGTACATGTGGCACTCGGTTGGTAGTCCATATTAGGGGGAAGGCTACCGAGTTCGAGTCTCGAACATGGCACATAGAGCTATATACAGTTATATAGAAGGATTTAGCATTGAAAGACCTTCGGCCGAAGGCTGTTGGGCCGACTTACAGATTGGGTGACACAACGGGACTAGTGGGAAACCATCGGCAAATGTCCCGGCAACGCGTGGCATTCGATCGCTAGGCCGTATCAAGGAGGAGGCTACCCGAGTTCGGGTCTCGAACCTTGTAACTGACCTAGAGCTATATACTGTATAGTTATACATCTATAGAGGGAAATAGCGTTGAGCGACCCTCGGCCGCTGGACCGATCCACATATTTTGTGACACAACGGGACCGGTGGCCATCCGTCGGTTAAGGTCCCCGCTATGCGTGGTACTCGGTCCCTAGGCCTTATCAGGGTGAAGGATACCCGAGTTCGAGTCTCGAACATGGCACATAGAGCTATAAACAGTTATATAGAAGGAAATAGCGTTAAACGACCTTCGGCCGATAGCCGCTCGGCCTACCCACATATTTTGTGACACAACGGGACCGGTGGCCAGCCGTCGGCAACGGTCCTCGCTACGCGTGGCACTCGGTCCCTAGGTCGTATCAGGGGGACGGCTTCCCGAGTTCGGGTCTCGAACATGGCACCTAGAGCTATATGCAGTATAGTTATATAGAGAAAAATAGCCTTGAGCGACCCACAGCCGACGGCCGTTGGGCCGATCCACAGGTTTTGTGACTCAACGGGAACGGTGGCCAGCCTCGGCAAAGGTCCCCGATACGCGTGGCACTCGGTCGCTAGACCGTATCAGGGGGAAGGCTACCTGAGTTAGTCATAGAGAAATAGCGTTGAGAGGCCCTCGGCAAACGGCGGCAGGGCCGACTTACATATCTTGTGACACAACGGGACCATTTTGGACGCCATGTTTGATTTCTTTTTATTGTGTTACACCTACATTACAGCTAGTATACATATGCATATTATACACAGTCTAATTAACATTTTGATATATAGAAACCCTTATTTACAGACGAACATCAGTTATCACAGCAACCTATCTGCACTAAAAATAAGGTTTTTTGGTAATGAATGTGGTGTAACGTAAATTACAGAATATTTTCATTAGTTTTGAAGCGCTTCTCAACTTACATTAATAAAAGTACATGTATTATGTTTTTTACATGGTTTTGATTTAATTTATATTCAACGTTTTTAATGTACATTGAAATATTAACTGTAATGTAAGGTAGTTTACATGCCCGTTACTCACTAAAGCCCAACGCTCAGAAGTAATGGTACACCTGTCTCATTTTGAAACTTATTGTACGTTCTTTCAGAAAATCATACCCTATAAAATTCCCCATGGGGGAGGGGTTCTACAGCCAGCTCAAGAACTAGTACCTCATGTGTTGTATTTGTTCGGGATGTTCTGTCATGTCAATTTTTAACAAATTCCCGTAAGATACCAGCTAAAGCAGGCTTGTTTGCTTATAAAAACAAATAAAATGCCAGCGTGCCATGCATTCCTTGGAAACATACGATGGGTCAATGGAAATATCGCCAGGTGAGAGTAGAAATGTTCCATAGAAGAAAGACGGCATTTTTTTCTCGCATCTGGCGATATGTCGGTGTAACATGTATGTTTAAATTACTTTTTGAATAAAAAAATTCAGATTTCGTTCATGTTTTATTAAAAACAGATTTTCCTCCAACAAAATAAAGCAGCATTTACCACCTTCTATAATATGGGTTTTCTGGTGTATTATTCCACATTGGACTGTGCAGAAATGTTATAATATATTTTATTTTTTCCGTTCTTTCTATGCACCTTTAAATTTTTTCCCAACACCTCAATGCATTACAGAAATCAGCGATTTTAGTCATTTTTTCAACATTTTGCACTCAAATATAAATACTTGGAATATATGTTATATCTGATACAATGAATGACTTGAATATGTATAGTGTGCAACATTGTAATGCAATTTATAAGTTTATGTTCAAACTATTTTCAAAAAATAATTCCAGATTCCGTCGATTTTTGATAGAAATACACATATTTCGCCTGAACATTAAGGCAATATTTTAAGCATCATACGGTTCTGGACTTTTTTCTACTTCTCTATTGGACCTTTGTCTATCCAAAAATGTTACAATATGTCTTTATTCTATTGTATTATTTTTTTCTTCTAAATGTTAACCCAATACCCCAATGGATTACAGAAATCAGTGGTTTTTGTCATTTTTTCCAGCATTTTGCCCTAAAATGCCAATATTTGAGCACATATGCTATATATGATGCCAGGACAAACTTGAATATGTATGCTGTGCAACATTCTATTGCTTCAATTTGATAAGTTTATGTTCAAACTAATTTTAAAAATAATTTCATATTCCGTCGAATTTTGAGAAAAATTTGTAAAAATACACATTCTTCGCCCCAAAATTAAAGCATTTCCAAACATCATACGGTTTGAAACTTTTGTCTATAAAATCACTGGACCTTACCCTGCCCAAATAGGTTACAATATTTCTTTTTTCTATTGTATTAGATGTATTTCTATTTTTTAGTTAACTACCCCCAATGTATTACAGAAATCGGCGATTTTATTTAATTTTTAACATTTTTACCCAAAATCTCAATATTTAAG